>MU718351.1:18438-58620 GCA_026770625.1 Nicotiana glauca
CAGCTTATCTTTCAATCAACATGCGATGAGAGATAAAACACGACTGAGCATGAACAAGTCAAGAAAAAACATGAGTAAAAGCCTACCGGTTGAAATGTAAATTGTAAAAACAAACTAAAAAGAAAGGACACAAGGTAAGAAATATAAGTAAAAAGCAAATCACATCTACTAGTGAATTCGTCAAAGATCAACAAATGGGTAAGATATTTATCAAAATGGATACTTAAGATGAGGTGCACTATATCAAAGTGATAGTAATGTTCGCAAAAGCTAATTTTTGTGGACAGAGGAATACAACACATAAGAGAAGAAATAAATGAAAATACAGGTTAAGCAACGTTTCATTAATTGATACTACAGAATATGAGTTTTTGTCAGGAGAACTCCTACTGAGGCCCTGTTTTCACATACCTCAACTCGCCTGTACAAGAGATCAAGACTTCGAACTGCATCCTTCTCATCCTGGAAAGCTTACATGCATTAGAATGTTCTTTTGGCCCTTTTCCTAAAGTGTTCGGGGAGGGGGGTCAACGGAGCTACCACATTGGACTTCTAGAGGACATTCTATACAGGCACAGAACTTAGAGGGTGCATATTCTTCTAAAACACCAAAGTAGAAAAAAGACGGTTATTCCCATTGCCACACTGTCTATGCAACAGTACATACTAAGCTAGGATTGCACACTGCATATGAAGAACTTTAAACACACCAAGATGGAAACCAAAGAATTGTCGACGAACAAAACCTAATAGGAAAATTGCATGAAATATCATGCATGTTGCACTTCATCATTAATCATTACAGTAAGTCCTCTAAATTTTCTCATTTAAACAACTAAACAAGAGCCATTTTATTAGGGGAAAAACCTGTCTAGATTCAGATACAAATTTGCTACGGCATAAGTGTGCTAAATTCTGACAGAGCTTTCATCTTTGGTAATTGAAACCAAAAATCTTAGCTCATGAACTAAAGAATATGCTAAGGTGAATGTGACTACTGATGAGTGATGCCCAAAAGGCAAATCCGCCGCACAAACAAGGAAAAGAAAAAGAAATAGGTGAGGGTCATTGAGTAGTCATAGAAAGAAAAGATAAGCAGTAAAATACTTACATCACGCCGAGCAAGATCAAGCCGATTCCATATGATCAATAGAACAAGCTCATCGAGTTCACCTTTTTCTGCAGCTTCCTCAATTTTCTGCACATAAGAATCAAAACAAGAAAAAATGTCCAATAAGAAAGCTATTGCAACATTGGAATTTAGAAAGGAAAAAATTTGTCTCTAGGTCTCGTCTAGTTGTAAAAGCACAATGATGTGTGTTTTAGGCGCATCCACAAGAGCCTGGTATTTAAGTGGAGAAGGGTAGAGGGGCAGGCCCATTATCCACTAGATTCCGAGCAGTTCAAAAATGATTAAGGCATGGTAAACTAGAATAGTTCTATTGCAGGATCAAACCAAACGAACAAGATAAGGGAGGTGCAGGAAATTCTAATCATGAATAAGCAACAGGTAAATCTGGCCCACAGAAAACAAAAAGGATACTGTTACTTTTTCACTTATGTGAGGAAGTAACCGCTGAACGTCCTAAGGTAAGATCAAGCCTTGGTCGTGACAACTGGCACTTGTTACGTCAACCCGTATGCTAACCTCACATATGATTGGATTCAAAGTGCTCACTTAAGCTAATTTGACCGTCAACATGACAATATTTTGGGATTCTTCCCGACGGGTGAAAAGAACATATAAGACCTTGAATTAACAAGAAGATGGTCATGTAATCTATGTCACATCCAAGTAGTTACTATAATAGATAGATAGAGATAGATTTTCTAAGCAAGAAGAGTTTTTAAAGGCTAAATTAATAGTACGATAGATCACCATAACCAGTCAAGAAATGAAGTCCCTTAAGAGAAAGAAGGGTTGTTGGGATTAGTTCTGCAACCTACAGAAAGAGAAAAGAAAGAAATCTACAAATCCAAAAATAAACTCTTCGATTAGTTTTCTCAAGGTCACATAAATCAACAAGATCAATGACTTAATTGAACATCTTTGAATTAGCAACTGACAAGAGGAATTATATCCTTGAGAAACGATGATTTCTGCTTCTAAATCTCTTGAAGGGGACATGAGGTAACAGAGGGTAGAAAAAGGTAAAAGGATATCCATTTGCTACTAAATTTCTTCTTTAAGACATTGTAGGACTAAAGAGAATACCTTGTTCTTGTTTTAAAGGGTGAAAAAAGGAAAAAGAAAGAGACAATGTTTAGTAGTTTTCTTGTTTGTATTTACACCAGCTCCATAACAACTTTGACATTGTTAAGATTCCCCTTGGCTGGGTAAGTAAGTAGAATACTTACCAAGGTATGATGTTATATTCTCACAAAGGTTGTAATTCTAATCTTCTTTTTTTCTCATTTTCTTTTTTTATAACGGTGGTGTCCGGGCCAGCACACCTTGACAAATTCTATGAGATACCTGCTACCTCCCACCAATAATAGGTACCAGGTAACTCTGTCCACCAAGGCTTTGACAGATGGAAAGAAATCAACTAGTGTTTTTGCCTTCGCTGGGGTTTAAACCTGAGACTTCATGGTTCTCAACCCACTTCATTGACCACTAGGCCACATACTTGGGCGCAATTGTAACTCTAATCTTCTATAAACAAATATAATAGTATCACATGGAAAGCCCCATACACCTCGAGTATTTTATTATATACAAACCACAAAAAGATAAGAGTACACATTAGCAATGAAAGTAGTTCACCTCTTCCACTTCTTCAGCTGACCTAATGAAGCTGGCAACCAATTTCTTGGCCTTTAGAAGCTCTTCTTCTGGATAATCTTTCAAGCGCAATCCAATTTCACGATATTCATCAACCTTCTTTTCCTCTTCGTCATCCTCCTGTTGACGTAGTCTATGCAATTCCTTAGTCTTTTCCCTTTGCCGAGCTTGCCATTCCTAACCAGCGTAAGGTTAGCACCAACTTTCAAAAGATTATATAACATTATACTTCCCTTTTCCTCTACTTTTGCTTGTATATTACTCCCTCAGTCATATTTTATATACTACACTTTATTAAGGAGTCAAACAGCCTTTTCAAAACATTTTTTACAATTTTAACTGTAACATACTGTGAATCATAATATTTTTGATGCACTTCTGCTTTCCAATTATAAAATTAACTTTAAAAATTAACTTTAAAAATCTTAAGAAATCGTGTCGGAATTCACTCTGAAAATTGGAAGCTTTGACCCTCATAACCCCATATTCTTCTTTTTTTCCTGATGGATAGAATATTATCTTTCTCTTGTTACCCTTTTCAAGAACTAAACTTGAAACTAGCAATCAAATCAAAATATTTAATTCATTGGTGTCAGACGGAAGAATACACTAAAACATCAAGTAGAAACAGGGGGAAAAGCAGACCTAGAAACAAGAATAGATGATGGAATAAAAAACATACATCATCGTAATATTCCTTTGGAAGGCCATACAGGTCCTTCTCCTCGATTCCTTTGCTTCTTCTTCTATGCAGTGCTAAAGATTTGTAATTTTTTAGATACTGCAATCTTATAGTAATAAACTCTAAATATGAACAGAAAACAAAAACAATACAGAGATTAGAATAGAAGCTGACCTCTGTTGGGTGAATATTTGATTAGAGTAAGTGATGGAGTTGTTGAAAAAGATGAAGCTGAAGAAGAGGCACAAGGGATTGCAGTGCATGTTAGGTAGAGAGCTATTGCCTCCATTTCTTGCTGGTTAATGGCTGTCCCTAAAACCCCGGATAAATCCCCTCTATTTTTTATTCTTTTTAGTTAAATCCCCCCTATTTTTATGCAGCCCTTAAATCGATTCCCTATTTTACCATGCTATGTTTTCTTAATTTCTCAATCTTCCTATATCTTGGGGACAAAATTAGTTGGTAACTCTTGAGTGTAATAAACAAGAAGTAACTAGTGAAATAATTGAGGTGTGACTTAAAAATCATATTAAAGCAATTGACGGAGTGAATAACTTTTATTGTTGAATATTTTAATTATATTATAACATGCTACTTACCATACTTGTATTGAATATTTTAATTATATTATAACATATTACTTACCATACTTATAAGGTGTTTTGACTTGTGTTGATTGACATTTGAAAAAAAGTAAGATTTGAAGTTGAAGTTTCAAAAGAGTATTTGGAAGTTGAAATGTGTTTGGACATTAAAAATATAGTTGAATTTTTATGAGCGAAAACTTAAAAAACTTCTAAAATCTGTTTTTCAAACGTCACATTCTATATTTCAAGTTTGAAAGTGAGCCAAGCTGCTAAACAAACACTTTCTTGAGATAATCTTCAAATAATATTTCAGATATTTGTTATCTTACCTGTCTTTACTTACTATAGACAATTACTCCTCATTAAATTTTAATGGCGTTATTGTGTAAGAAATTATTTTGTAAAAAGTTATAACATTTTGCTTCAGTATGAATCAAAGCTACTGAGGGGGACGGGGAGGCGTTTGAGCATTTAAGTTACACATGCTCTTCTTAATTTCCTTCTTTCATTTGTTATCTCCTTGCTTTTCATTTTATTTGAACTTTTCTAAACTCATACATTATAGTATGACAAAATTCTAAATACGAAATTAATTTTGTTTCGGTAGGTTGTTAATCCTCTTGTTGGTCAAATTATACTTTTGGTTTTGACCCTAATCTTAATCGTTTAATTTGACCCCTCAAGGAGAAGAGTAGATCGAACTAAATCAAGATTCTCCCATCTAGCCCAAAACTGAACAAGCATTATTGTCGGCCACGTAATCTTGGGTCTTGTACTAAATGAATTTTCTTTACAAAATAAGAGTTTGATTAGTTCAACTTAATTTCATTCTAATAAAAGGATTAACTGCTTAACACGAACTTTAGTGAAATATCATAAAATACCACTTTATATCTGAAACAGATTGCCACCTAATATTCCCACATGTTACCAACACAAGTAAAATAGCAAGAGTCCGAAAAAGAATTCCTACTCATATGAGCAGGAGGTTTCAATACTTTGGTTTCTAGCTCAGCTACATGGTGTATGTACAAAATCAAAACATGTACAAAAGCCAAAGCTCCTCTGATGATCTAAGAGGCAATGGGGTACAGGCAAGTCTCTCGCTAGAGTACAAACTATTGCAGGAGTAACATAAACTGAACCCCAACTCATCTAACAAAGTTGAAACCACCTTCTATAATCATTTCTGCAGCCGTGCCCATTGTGCCAATACCACTACTACCCAAAAGAGCCAATGCTAACTCCTCCTCATTCCACTTTTTCAAACCCATACTTAGCCTCTTCAAAACATCTACATCCACCTCTAGCATCCAGTCTGGTGTGGATCCCACCATCAAGCTGACGAACCCTGAAACATAAGCTTTCCACGTAGCTTTGTTGCAACCGAGGGATATTTTCCCATCTAGGGCACTGGCAAGAAACTCCAAGTGTGCCCCAAGAATACTTGATCGATGCTTGGATGCAGGTGATGACGAATCCACTCCCCATGCAAATGTTCCAGAGAGCACTGCAAAGTAAGCTAGGGCATATCCCCCCAGCATTGCAACTAGCCCTCCTGACATCCCACCACTGGGCTCCGACCCATGTGCTGATATGAACCAAGATGGCAAGGTTTCTTTGATCAATGATTGAACCAAAGCTACACCACCTGTGATCCAAACTAATGAAGCACCCAGTGAAGCTGCAAGCTTAACACGAGTCATTGCTGCAGCAAGAGAAACCTGACCATACCTCATACCATATTTACTTTTCTTTAGTTTCTCCAATTTCTCAGCAGGGAATCCACTACTTGCAATATCTCTGACAAAATGCATCAAAAGGGAGACGACTTCCTCAGTCATAAACATGGCATTTCGGACAGCTCTATGGACGCGCAAGTAGAGTATACCAGGGGCAACAGGTGAGATGCCACCAGAAAAATGAGAGCCAAAACCATGACCAAGAAGTGCACCTACCCCGCCGTTGCTTGCAATAGAAGATGTAGTTAGACCTAGAGTAGCTGCAAAGCACATTCTAAGCAGTTGAACCACTGCATCGCTATTGTGGTGGAACACGGTCCGGGATGCAGAGAAAACAAGAAAGTCACTCCACCGCTTCACTTTTTGGGCCCATAGTGCAACCATGACAGGCATGCAGGGCCAAGGACAAGCTGTAGCCAAGTTACTCAAGGCTGGGCCCATCAGGTTCAGAAAGCGGTCAGTTGATCTATCAAGTTTGTATGTAATGGTGAGGCTCACAAGGGCAGCCAGGGGCAAAGGAAGGGTAGCTGGAGAATTTCCACCTACAAGCAGAAACGCATAAGCTAGACATGCAGAAAGAGATGAATGAACAGTTAAAACCTGAAACAGATGGACAAGATATGTATGAAAGTCCAGGTGAGTATAGCAAAGCTTTTGAATACATCAACGACAGAGACCCGTTTTACACGCATCAATGATTGGGAGGTTAATCTTAGCATCAACAAGTTAGTTTAGCAGGCATAACTTGGTTCTTTAAAAAGTAGAGGGATCAAACCCTATTATCTCCACCTCCCACATGTGATAGCAAGAGAGAGAGAGAGAGAAGACATTTCCAACCTCCCATGGAGAAATTTATCACTAGAGATAACTGGTATATCTAGTATGTGCCAAACCAATAGGTATGGGGAAAAGATTGTACTTAAACGAGAAGCAGGAAGCAGGTTTCTTATGCCACACTAAAGTCTTGAGAATGTAATCGCTTCAACTTAGATGAGTGCTTACCTACAGTGAGACTTGGGACATTCACACCTGTTGCAGCTAAAATTTTCTTTATCTGTTGCTCCACTGTTGCTAAATTTGCAGCTGGGCTTGGCCAGTCAGTTCCATTCATAGAAGCAAGCTTCCAGATACCACGTGTCACTTCAGCTGAAAAGTAGCTTACAATTGTTGCCAAAGACCCTGGGAGAAAGTCGGCCAGATCCTTAAGACCTGAGATTGGGAAAATGCATCTGTCAAATACTAAAACGTACAATTCATTGACTTAAAACAGAGAACCAGCAAAATCGCAAGTTAAGAAATACATGTTACTTTCATTTTTCTTTCTTTTGTGTCTTCTTCTTTTGAGTGAGAATGTGTGTCTTGGACAGGTAAAGATGAGGTGGGTAGGATGGGGATATGATATATCTCCCATCAACACTTTATGCCTCCAGATGAAAGTGGAGGTTCTGACTATCCATTTTATTTGATGGAGAGTTACCATCGTAGCATTGTACAATACGTCTCTTATATCTGATAATTAGTCTTAAAAGCTACATCTCTCTCTGTGTCTCTCTGTTTTGAAAGTATCCTTGCATGCTCGGCTGTCCAGTATATTAAACAAGTGCTCCTGAAGGCTAGACACTAAGTCAATGGCGATTGCAATTTATAACAAGTCCAGACCAGATTCTCTAACCTGTGGCTAGTTCACGTGGTGACAATCTACCATGAGCACATGCAGTGAGAGCAGCATCAAGTACAAAAGGAACAGCTTCCAGAATATCCCATGCAGGCAGCTTAAGGTGGAGAAATAAATCTTCATTTCCAGGCCCGGATGAGCTACTGCTTCCAGAAGTAGTTGGTGCCAGAGACTGACCAGTTCTATTTATCTTTCTGAACATGAAGTTCAACAGTGCTTCAACAATCTGGTGAACAGGAGTTCCAGGGAGAAGACCTGAGAGAGGTGAACCAATGCATGCTTGATGTTGCCTGTACCACAGTTTTAGTTTTGGAAAAGAATCCATAAATATGGGTTCTCCGGATAATGGACTTGAAAGTCTAAACAGCCGCTTGATTTTGCTTTGATCTTTATGCAGATCATCAGAGGATGCCAACTGGGAGTTGCGCACCAGCAAAAGGTATTCAGGAGTTAGACGGGATCCCACTGGAACAACATCCATAACATTCTCACGAGGCGGCTGATCAAACCTCCACAACTTCAGCAGAAGAGTAAATGCATTCGAGAAGATGGCATGTGAAGAAATTTCTTCAGACATTACAATCCATGTCACATTGGGTGCACACGAGCCAAAGGCCTCACAAATTGGCATCAATGCACCAGCAAGCTGTGGAACCTGGAAAATGCAACGCATAGACATTAGTACAAAATGAACAGCCTGGTTTTCTCCACCCTAATCCTATGACAGCTGCTAATTCTGGGTACTTTATTTCAGGCTTCAAGGCCCTCAAAGATACATAAAAGACAGTACTTTACTTCAGGCTTCATTTGTGGCATGGCTAAAGTTTCCAATATTTGTACAGGGCCCTGATTGCATACAGATATATTTTTCTAAATTTATTTGTGATACCATCAAATTTTCATGAAGTGTACACAGAAGAATTCATTTCTGAACATTTGACATCAGGTTTCAAGGTTGAGTGGCCATGCAATTGTAAGCTAGACTCTCTGTTTTTTTTATGTGATTTTCAGCCACACAAGCAACATATAATGACATTTAAAGTAAATTATAACAAGATAGGTGAAGCTGAAGCTCAACGTACCAATCCATGCAAAGAAAAAATCTGAACACAATCAATAGATGACACTCCGATGAGAAGAACATTCAGGAATCGAGCATAGCCAATCAAATGGCTTTCAGTTCCAGAATAATTAGCAGGAACAGGAGGCGAAAGCAACCTGGTGATGAACAAAACAGTATGTTCCTGCAAACATGCAGATGAAACACAGAGGAAATGAGTGTGTCGACATAGAAATGGCACTTTTCATAATGACTCTGCGGAAACCAACTTCTAATACAAGTACACTATTATCAAAATTCTTTGGCAGCTCAAATAAAAGTAATGTGCCCTAAATTATTGAGGCAGAGTATTTTAGGTAGTCTTCGAGAAAAAAAATATCACTCTTCCAAAGTGAGTCATTTTCCGTGTTGGCTTAAGGGGTTTTCCTTTCTTAACTCCACATTATTCTCTTCATTCTCCCCCCGTCCATCAATCTTCATTGTCACCACCTGCTAGGCTGCTACCATTCTGCCTCTTGTTCTACAAGTCATACGAGCCTCCAACCAGCGGGTAGTGTCTTGCCTTCTCCAATCCTAGTTGCATACACACCAGATACATTCTTTTTCTTAGTCACACTTAAGCAACTGCCAACCGTGGAAGGGGGAACTAAGCCATTTCTTCATCTCTTGATGTTAATGGGAATTAAAGATGGTGTCCAGGTGATGCCCTCGAGGCTTTGGTCTAGTGGTAAGAGTGCAGCGCGTGATGAGTGGATTAGAAGCATGCCAGGGGTTCGAACCCTCCTGCATACAGAAGTCTTGGCATTTAAGTCGAGAGGGGTAGAGGGGCAGGCCCATCATCCATCAAGTTCCAAACCATGTCCCATTAGCCTCCGTGGATTTCTCGGCTACTAAAAAAAGATGGTCCGGCTGTATTCTCAACCTCCCTCTTTGATTTCATTTTTCACTTCTCTTATCCATGGATTGGGGATCTACTGCACATGCCAATGTTGGAGTTTCTCAGCCTTTGCACACTACTTGCTCTGTAATTGGTTATAGTTGTGGGTTTAGCTGTATAATGCAAGCGGCATTGAGAACCTGTACTAACTACTAAGACATTGGAAATCTTCCTGTCTTAAACGGGTTCTTTGAAAGGGGAAAGAAAAAAACAAATGTGTTTTTTATAATGGACAAAAAAAAATGTGTATAGAAAGTTTTCATAAATAATGTAGACTCTAGAGGTTTTGAACAAAGAGTGTTTCAAGTTTCAACTACCTAAAATAGTAAAAAACACCTACTTTATCTAGAGAGAGAGGCAAATATTACCTGTATATTCCAACCGCGAGCAAGAGAGGCACCACAGAGAATAGTAGCAGCAGAAATCTTGTCATCATCCGAGCCATTGACGGCAATGTCATATATTTTCTCTATTTCTGCTAAACTTCCATCAAATCCATGAGCTTAATTTCAGTTCCATACCACTGTATAAATTTCGAAAAAGAAGATCTGATATACCTGGCTTCAGGAGAGAAAAGGTTTTAACTGAAGACCAGGCAGTCGCTAGGAAAAATAAGGGAAGATTTTGATTGCACAACTGCATTTTCCAATTTTTGACTACTAACATGCCATACCCTCGGAGATAGACTGATAAAACTGAAAGCCGAATTACTAACCCTTAAACCAGATCTATTGCCCAATTTACTTTAAGAGTGTTTTTTCTAGTAAGATAATCCAAAGTTATAGCAAATATGAGATTGACCCTTCAAGGGAATTTCTTTTATAGTAGTTAATTCACCATAATTTTCTTTTCCGTTATAGTTGGTTTGCCATCCAATCTTCATCACTCCCACTCTACCATGTTCTTCATTACTATCTTCTTTCCACCTACTCAAAATTAGCATTAAAAACTCATCTGCCTTCTGCCATTAGAGCCCATTGAAATTCCCTTTTAATAAAATCTTTTATTTTCTGCCATTCTGGCCTATTTCCCATAACCTCTCCTACCATTCCTGAACTCTAGTAGGTTTAGCATTCTTTATAACTTCTGGAACTTTATTAGTTCGTCATATTGGTTCAGATTCTCATCCACTACGGTCCATTTTATAAGCCAGCTTGGATGGAATACTTCATGTTGAAGGCTCTTTATTTCAGTCGGAGAGTATCGTTTTGAGAGCAGTTAAATGTGCATCAGTTCTCTTATCTATATCTTTTCATGCTCAACATGATTTGAAAACTCCAACTAGGAAAAAACATGAACCAGTGGCATTATGTAGAATATTACTATTCGAAGCAAGTATTCTGGGCAGAAGATAACGAGCAAATTAGGAAACAAGGAAAACTTTCTAATTGACAACTCAGTTGTACCTTGATGCTGGTGTCGATACCAAAGAACTGACCATTGGAAGAGTTAAGGGAGACCCCTTCATCAATGATGACCAGCCAGGCATTTGGCCCGAAACAGTACGAGGCACTTGATCGCATCTACCTTTTACATATCCGGGCCACAAATAAGCAGACGTGTCCAAAATGTTTCTGGCTATGCAAGCTTCGACAATCAAGTGCCTCAGGTTTCCAGCTACAAATTGTTAGAGAATAGCATAAAAACATACATTAATAGTCTGACATACTAGTGCATAGAAGAGAAGTAAAAGATGCACCATCAATCAAGTTAAGTTTTCCAATCATACCATCCGAATGCAATCACCCGTCAAAAATGAATAAATAAATAAATAAATATAACAAAAACAAGGGAAGAAACAGGAAAATAACATAAATACCCAACTGAGGACAAAAGCCAAAATTGAGAGTTTCATCTAACTTATCATTGACATGGATGAAGACGAGGCAAACTTAATTAGGAATTTCGTCAAAGTAACAGTATAATGCAAGTTAAACGACATGGGACAACTAAATCAGACGCACTGAAATTTCTTGCAGTTCAATAAAGAGATAACTCACCACAATTGACAGGCATGTCATTTAAGCTCATTCCCTCAAAATAGCCACTCCCAACGCGTAAACCTGAAAGGAACATCATTGCTTTTGCGGCAGCTTGATTCGCCAATGGAGCAGCAGGCAATGGTGGGGTCAATAAGCCTTCATAATCGTCAAGTTGCTGAAGGCTAGATAGCAAGTCCTGGTGACGCTTTCTGGAGGACTCTTTTGTTTGATTGATAGAGCTACAATTCCTTTCCTCCTCTTCAATAAGATTCGCTATTGCTAGTGGTATAATCGACAACAGCAAGCATAAGCAAGTATCTAGGCAAGGTACAGGTCCCTCACTTGGATCCCTTTCCTACATTGACCAAAAGCGGTTAGAAGATTCCAATAATGAAACCAAAAACAAATCCAGCTCCCCCCTCCCCCACCCACCCACCCACAACAGTGACAAACACACAGCATCATAAATATTTCCAGAACCTTCTACAGAAGGAAATGCAATGGTTCAATAATAATGCAACCCTGCGCTCAGCTTTAGCTAATGCATCGATTTACTTTTTAGATTTGATTTTGAATTGTTCCCTGCAATATCACATTGCAAGCATAGCTTCCCCATTTTTTTATTTTTTTTTAGACTGGTAACATATTTCCCTATGATTTTGCCCAAAGGGAAATAGAGGAAGGAAAGAAAGCTAAGATAAGACAACCTGAATTCAACTTAACAATGGATGGAAGGGATTCGTCATGAATTCTTACTCTATTAACAAGCCTTAGGGCTGCAATCCATAATCCAAGAAAAGTGTCCTGCCAGGTTGTAGAGTTAACTGCCTGCAGAGCCTTCACTAGACCTGCAATACAACTTCAGTTTAGCAATGTCATTTAGAGCAGGTTATACTCAATAACAACTTAGAGTACTGTGTATACCGGTAAGTGTTTCGGCAGCACTTGTAGCTGCAACTTGTGACCCGTCGATGGTGTCCTCTAGAAAGAGATCGATGGGAAGCCACAGCACTGATGGACTAGCACCATGACACTGATCTGCAGAAGATGCAAGTGAACCAGACGCCACTACAGCATGAAACTTTTTCTGTGAACTTGTTTTGCGCTTTCTAGAGAGGACTACATGATTATCGGATGTTAACTGCAGCAAAGCCTCTGGGGAAATATTCTTAGAGTTTCTTAAAGCTGATGAGTTTGACACGAGAAGTCTTAAATTCTGGGTAAAAGATTCCCAATGCCCGGGCCTAAAGAAAAAATAAAACATGAACACAATGAGCCACTGCAATATCAGTTTAGTTGTATTTATTCATTGCTTAACAAACAGTGAAAAAAGGCAACTGGTAATATGCAAACTTAAGTGAGGGTACTGTCACTATTAACAAGAGCAGCAGTTGAGAGAGTAAAGGCATATGATCTTACATGTTCTTGCGTGCCAAATAAAGGATCGCAGAAGTCACTTTATCTCGAAAAAATTCACCAATTATTTCAATAGCCATAACTGTGTTCATTTTACATAATCCTTCATGCTTTTCTGTTCTTCCCCCAGCAAAATCATCATGATTATCCAATCCCGTGTCTTGAGATGTAATAGGCCACCTGGACTTCTTTTCAGCAGTCAGTTCCATCAATCCCTCATCATCAAGGGACGCATCAAGTAACTCCCATACAATCGTAAAAACAAATTCAACCACAATTAGACCACTTTCAGATCCTCGAAGTCCAAATATCTGGTAAAGATGTAATGTATCATTTATTGCTTCCATGATCCTGCAATTGTATTCACATTTATTAACTGTTGATAGTAAATTAATTGACTGCATTTGCACTAGTTCAAACAAATTCAAAATAAGTTGGCAATTCTGAGTCAATATACTTTTCATTTATATGGATACCTTATGATCTATGGGGTAATAAAGACAGGAAAATTCCCCAACCATAAAGTGAGAAAAATAATTATAGTTCCTATGAGTTCCACTTACATCATTTTCACAAGAATAATGATCATCTGAACTTTGCTAAATGGAATTTAAAAAATCATCATCTTGGAAACGGGTGCTCAGCAAGCGAACAACTGAAAATATATAAACAAAAGAAATTACGGGAAAAAGAAGCTATGTTGCTCGGACACGGGTGCGGGTGTCCGATAGGGCATTGCGGATCTAGAGGTTGGATCTTTCAAGATGTAAATTTTAAGATTCGGAGATAAGATCCTAGTATGGATATGGGTGCGGGGATCCAGCTAAAAATAATTCAAAAAAATAATAAATATAAAAATATCTCTAAATTATGAGAAAATTTGTGGAATACTTACCTTACCTGTAGCTTGTAAAGTGTGGATTTCTTTTTTACTCTCAAGTTGTAGGGATGATTTTTTTTATTTTCTTCCATTCTCGGATTCTCCAAATGGTTAACTTTTTTTATAGTTATCTTTCATATACAGTTAAATATTAATTTTATAATTTAGATTAGATCTTCAATTATTATTATAAAAATCAGACTTAGTGTGTGTAAAGCTTCCACTACAAAGGGTACAATAGTATTAAATATAATAATATCCAAATAAAGTCAAAAGTCTAGCACTTTCCAAAAATTCTAGAATGCTCCGTCTTCCCCAATCTCAATTGATGTTCTCTACTGCTCTTTCCGCTCGATCAAGAGGAGAAGCAGAAAGTAAAGGATTGATTTCCAAGATAAGGTATGCCATTTTCTTCAAATTTACCCTAGTTTGGGTTCAGATCTCGGGATTTTAATTGTATCTCACCTCGAATCTTTCCTCCCGTCATGGTCAAAGTACCCAAAATCGTTTGACCAGCTCCGATACAGATCCCACACCCACACCCACACCAGTGTCACGTCGACACGGTACGGCACCTAAATTGCCGTGTCGGAGCAACTTAGGAAAGAATAGCCCTTTAAATAAAGATTTTTTTGGAATTAGAATCTAAATTAATATTTTTCTAAAAAAGAAGTGATACTCTGGCCTCCGGGACGGTCAAAAATTGGAATGTTATCTACTGAAGTTGCCAACTTAATTAGGTAGACAAAGTGTCCAAGGAAAGGAAGGCCAAAAACCTACTTTACAATTGACTCAAAAGTAAATAAATGCAGGCTTTCCTTTTTCACCCCAATTACCTTTCCACCTTCTCCAAACTCACCATCTAACAGAAAATCTAATCAAATTAATAAATGAATTCCCATCTTGCGGTAGTCCACTGTGTCAACTCAAATGCTATATCGCATCAATGTTTTTTAAAGCTAAGATTAAACTTAATAAAATGCAGATGAAGTATTAATGACCAACATGGATAAATACTCGTCTGAAGTAATAAAGAATATGAACAAACAAAATGCTGCTATGTGAAATGAACTGCAGAGAGGATACAAGAAACGAGGTGTACTTTTGATAATTTGGACCATTAATCAGAGACGCCAATGAGAAAGCATATCTTTTTAGAAGTTCCATATAGAGCCTGTACGCCACTGGATAGCTCCTTCGAGCAGGGATCACTCTGCAAAGAGAAAAAGGGAAAAAAAGCATGAACGAAAAACAAAGACTAAAAATTCATCAACATATCGCCACACCTCAATCTCAAACTAGCTAGAGTTGCCTATATGAATCTTCCGTATCTATCCTGTTCTATAACAGCCAATTTCACTTTTTTGTAACCGAGAATTCCGTTGTTCATAGCCTTGAAAATTGGTGGATAATGGACTCACCTCTCTACCATTCTCCACTTAAACATCATACTTGGTTCACGGATTCAAACTCGTAGTCTACCAAAGCCCTAGGGACTATAGTATACAAGCCAATTCCATTACAATAGAAAATACCACGATAAACTAATAAAGATAAATGCATTTCTTAAATTGTATGACCACGTCATCTAAATTATTATTAGAATGGGACACTTCTATTAGTCTAATTAAGTATGCCTCAACATTCTACGTGGGGGGCTCATTCTTTTCTATTAGTACAAGCTCATGAAAATACTTTCTATTATTGAGTAGTTGTTAGAATTTAACCTAGCAACTATATCGAATGGTTATCACCTCATCTAACAGCTTAAACATTAACATTAGAGTTGAACATTTTGTTTAATTATATTAACCGCCTGAATAGGTCGGCCATATAAACTAAAGTTCTACGGTAAAAAAAACATTTACACAATCACGCCACTTAATAACATTGATTGGTAACCTCGAATAAATGGCAAGGTAGCTATACCTGGTGGAAAGAAGAGCGAGAACGAACATAGGAGGGACAACACGAAGGGTCAAAGCTTTCTCTAGAAACTTCCAAGCAATAGGAACGTTATTAGCCCAACAGATATGAGAAACTAGAAGGTTCGCTACGTCGGTGGAAGGCATGGAGAGTCCAGCAGAGTTAAGGTTGGAAGAAAGTTGGATGGCCCACATCAAAGGGTCGGTGCCTTTCTGCTGAGCCGACTTGGTCAGTTCCATCACTCCGTCCCATAGGTTTGATTGTATTTGTACGGAGGACACCACAGGTGCCATGGCGATTTACTTAGGGTTTAAAGCTTTAGATCTGAAAATCTTCTTCTCTCATGAATAGTACTAGAGCTGCTCAAAGTTTGGACTACTGGGAAAAGATGTTTCAGTGTTGGCTCTTTCGTTTTGTGTAGGGGAAGACTTGGCAATATAATTGAGTCAGTTTTGAAGGCTTTTGCTTCGTTGATTCTTCTCTTTTGACCCCTTTTACACTTGCTGGACCCACTTATATTTTTGAGTCGCTTTCAAAAAAATGCCCAAATATTTGAGTAAAAAATAATCAACGATGTTAGTTTTGAACAAAATATTTTGAATATTTTAAATAATACGTACATCATTGCGGGATTTTGAACAAAATATTTTTTTAAGTTTGGTCTAAGAACTATAAAAAGATGTTAGTTTTGTATTTCCTTTTTTTAACTGTTCAACCTTTAAAGTTTCATTTAATATCATTCCAAGAGAATTTGACTTCGATAACTTTTGTTAATGTGGAAAATTTCTAATTATTTTACCGCATTTAATTGCGAAATACTTATTTAGTTTGAAGCCTTAAAATGAATTATACAGTGAAATATTTGGAATCATCCCGACTCGTAAATGTAAAGAAAAGTGTAGGATCGGTGCGAGGACGAATGAATAAAGAACTTTACGGACCATGGGGTTGAAGTTATGTGCACTAACGTAATATTGTATAATATACTTAAATAATTAGGTCACTTAATCAGTAATTATAAGTGATTCTATTTAATATTGATCGGTAACTTAGGAAAAACAATTAGTAAGATGCTATAACAGGTTAAGCTATGACAATATATACAAAAATCATTATGTTATTATTGTATTACCTAACCAAATGACCCCTAACTTTACACTCCATGAGGGTCCATTGGAATTGCAGAACTGCAAACAAGATTTTGCATGAATAATTTACACTGATCCAATTAGATAATAATCTCTAATCACTCAATCCATTCAAAATTGATTTCTTAATAAGATGGTCGGAGAATGCATAACCTTACATACACCTTCCTTTCCCCTTATTACTTTCCTGCTAACACATTATAGAGAACGCAAATTGCAATAACAAAATCCAGTAATTCTATTTCCTTTGAATTAAGCCTAAGCATCAAACCAGAAGAAGGATGAAATTAGGGCAGATAAGGTATAACTTTTACCAAGGAAAAACATATAGTTCTACTCATTGACACTTCACTAACTAAAAATCTTCTAGTAGCAGCCTCCTAATTAAATGTAAATCTTCCCCCTTGTCCAGATTTCCAAGGTAGCTTTTAAATAACAGCCTTCCCAATCAAGGGAGCAGGCCATTTTCTTGAAAAGATAAAATGCCAACCTCAGATTAAATGTATAGTCAATAACTGGATTCATCAGTAAGGAGAGAGCATCATCATCACCTTTGCACTGCTTCACGAGAATCAAGGCACCAACACCTGTAGTTTGGTGTCATTTTTTCATGTGTCATGGATTTCCATGGATCAGAGATACTACTAAAGCTTGGGGATGAATTTGGTACCCTCTTGGTCTCTTCCATCGGGTGGTCTTGTGAGCGGATCCTCTTATACAGCCGCATGACAGACACAGAATCTTGGTAAGGATCATGGAAACCAACTTGGATATCATATCTGTTGGGAGAAAACTTTCAGTCAGCATAGTACAGAAGAGGAGACATAGTATTAAGCACAGTTGAAGGAAATAACTACGAAGCGACCAACTCTGCCCAGAAATGCCTATTCAAGCTCCAAGTAACCAAACAGTGACAGAACATTTTCTTCACTAGCAGAGGGCTCTCGAAGTACACACCCAGATGCATAAACTTGACCAACAAAAATACAAGAGAAGATAAAACCAAGTCAAAAACATAAGCGTAAGCAAGTAACTTGCCCTAGATAAGTCTTGGTTAAATATTTGAGAGAGTGGCTGACGAAGTTGGTCTTCATCAGGGGGCGGTATGTTGCAGTATCTCTGCATAGAACAAAAACAAGACATGAATATTTCGAACCATGGATAGGGGAATGAATCTTGTGCAGAAACGATATCCAAGGCACATGCAGATAGTTTTTCCATATACCCAACTTGACAGACAAATCCAGAGAACGTGAACAATTGATAATCCTTAATTTTATCGTCATTTCTTATGTTTGAATTTCTCAAAATGGAGTACAAGAGAAGTAAACACAAGCTGCAATGGGAGCTACAGTACATGCTCGCAGATCAAGTTTCCATAACCAGGGGTTAAGGGACAACTATGTTAGGTTCCAACATTGAACAAATATATTCAAACTTTTACTATCTCCCAATGTCTTGAATTGCTTTTTACATGTTTCACTAGACATAAAAGTGAAACATAAGTTACCACACTAATGCGCAGCAATTAAGCAGTTCTGAGTGATTTTGATTAAAAAAAATATGAAAGTAACAAGGAATATAACGGGAAAATAATTGTAGAAGTTTAATTGAGAAGCAAACTCTTTAGGAAGAGAACAATTTTTTATGGTGGAAGTGAATGAATTAGGCCAGAAGTAACAAAAGGACCTAACAAGTATAGCTGCAAGTATTACCTTACTTTCTTTCAATAGACAAAAAAGCTCTCAATATTACAAATCTAGGAAAGAGTGGTATACTCTCTCTCTCTCTCTTTGGCAAGTAAAGTCATAAAGAAAAGAACTACGTACCATATTTAGATACAAATTCATGCTATGGTGGTGCTGGACTTAATTCTTGATATTGAAATCATGATATAACCAAATTCTGCATAAAATTAACTAAAGATTCTAACTTATTGATAATATGGGAATTCAAAACCAGTGCCACTAGAGGAGGCAGAAATTTATCTACTGGGCGATTGATGGTATATGGAGTGGAGTACATATTTGGATGACCCCAGCAGGTGGAAGGATTAGATTATCAGCATTTTGATAGGAGGAATGCCCAAAGAAACTAAAGGGGTGGAAATTATACAGAAAATTGTAGGTGCAGCAAAGAGGACCATTTTGGCTCACCAAAAGAAGTAAATAAAATGCATGTGGCAATTGGCAAGCCTCGGAAAAATACTAGGCTTCTTGTACCGGATTAATGAGTTAATAGGTCTATCTCAGGAACAAAACTACTTTGACCCAAGCATACATGATCCACCCAAAACAATAGTCAAGTATAAACTATTCTCTTTGTCTTTTTTTATAGCGGTGTTGTAGATACTCTTAAAAAAGCATCTTATGAATAATTTAATCATTCGTGTTTATGCATGACAGTGAATGGCGTAATAAACATAATATATGACAAGCCCATGATCTGGACATAATACAGGAGATAAGGTTCTGAAAAGATGATTTTCAAAGAAAACCAAAAATAAAAAAATAATTTAATCATTCGTGTTTATGCATGACAGTGAATGGCGTAATAAACATAATATAGGACAAGCCCATGATCTGGACATAATACAGGAGATAAGGTTCTGAAAAGATGATTTTCAAAGAAAACCAAAAATAAAACTACCTCAGAAGACGATCAGGATAAGCCATCACCAAGCAATCCAGGTGATGCGCAAGGTTATGGCCCACAAGTACGTTTGCTCTTCCACCATTCAATCTTGCTCTAGCAATTGACTCTCCATTGTAAAGAATCTGCAGAATTATCTGCCGGACTTCATTCAGAGGCATGGCATCTCGTAGATTCTCCTCTGTTATACCAGTAATTTCATACCTGACACACAATGTTGAGGAAGTACAAAAAGGTATAATGCCAAAAAAGTAAACCAGCACAATAAATAGGTATGTATTGCCAACAGATACCTATAATCAGTAACAGGTAACTGAGGTTGAACATAAGTGTGGAAAATAAGCCTCTCTTCTTCGTCCACTAGGCATACCCTTGCGCAATAATCTAGTGATCCATCACTTCCACATCCAACCATTTCACAATCTATGGCAACTGCTTCCTGACTTCTTATGCTGCCATTTCCACTATTTATATCAACTTCATATTCTGAATTAAGCATCTCCACTGTGTTCTGCATCAATTTAATATAACAATTCAAGCAACTAAAATATACATTTAGTGTATCCTAAATGTAACTGATTCTTGTGAAAGCATTGAGGGAGAGAAATTTCATCAACTCACAATGGGCCGAGGAGTGGTTAGATGACACATTTCCCTATGCTCATTGAGAGAGTCTATGCTGCCACAGATTTTCAGACATAAAATGCAGCCTCTTTCTGCAAAGATGCTTGAACAATTCACTTTGGACAGAGGACCTAAAATGTTAAAAGAGCAAAAAGGAAATGAGGGAGGACAAAGAGCATTTGCACCTAAAGAACATTCCTAGTCTCAGCACAATAACTGACCAGCAATGTGCTCCCTTAGTGATTCAAATGATTTGCAATGCTTGTTGCACACAGCACACTTAGGGTCATGAACCGAATGATTAGAGGTTTTCATATGTTCAATAAGATGCTCCTTCTTGTTATACTGCTTGTAACAAGCTGAACACTTGTGCCTGTTAACACACAACAAGAACGTAAGCAAACGCAACCTCAGCATGAAATCAAGATTCTATACCCCTACATAGAACACCTTAGCTTAGCTGTTGAAAGGTCTTCTTTTTAGTCCACCTGTCCACAAACAAATCAGCATAGAAGGTTGAACGCGTCTAACTTAGTGAATTATTTCTTTGAATCCTTTTTCTCAAAATAAAATTTATATATTTAGCAAATATACAAATAGGATTTAACTTATGTATATTGTAAAGATTTTTTACACTATCAGTGAACTTTTACCTCAGTTAGTAATCATATTACCAGTTAGTGATTGTTATAGAGATATACTGTTGACCAACAGCTGTGTAACAAGCATATGGTTAACTGTAGTTAAGTTTAATAATAATGTTAACTAGAGTTAGTTAATGAGTTTGTTATAGGCGGTTAATTGTTAGTAGTTAGTTGTTAAATACTGTAGCTACCTGTACAGATTTCATTCATTCAGAAATGAAGAAACTTAGCTCTTTTCTTCTCTCATTTCCTCTCTGAATCTCTCTCTCCTCTCTAGCTTCAATTGATCTTCCGTGGCTTCTATCATGGTATTAGAGCCATCGGTATAAGATCTAGTCGAACTAGCAAACTAATTTCTTCATTTAGGTTACTTCAATTTTGCACCTCAAATTGCAAAATTGTCTCAGAGTAATTCAGAATCGAAGCTAGGGTTTTGCAAGTTGTGTTCTTCGAAGCTAATTTTCTGGTAACAATGGCGATTGAAGATGATCAAGTTAATGATTCTACTGCTCCTACTTGTACTGCCACAGCGACGACATCAGAAAATGGCAATTTTGTGACCAGCTCCTCATTTCCTGTCGTCGATCACAATCATCCTCTGTACCTACAGCCCACTGACACAGCAGGTAGTTCTCTGATCTCTCTCCAGCTTACTGGATCTAATAACTACGCCTTGTGGAGTCGCGCAATGAGAATTGGCTTGTTAGGTAAAAGCAAGTTAGGATCTGTTGATGGTAGGTTTCCTAAGTCTAGGTTTGAACCTGAACTTCATGATCTGTGGGAGAAAGTGAATGCTATTGTTTTGTCGTGGATAATGAATGCTGTGAGGCCGGGTTTGTTGAGTAGTGTCTTATATGCATCTAGTGCTCATAAAGTTTGGGAAGATTTAAAGGAGAGATTTGATAAAGTTAATGGATCCAGAATTCTGTACCTACACAGAGAAGTTCACACCTTAACTCAGGGAGTTATGACTGTGACTGATTACTTTTCAAAACTAAGAGAACTTTGGGATGAATTTGATGCTCTTATGCCATGTCCGGGATGTCCTTGTCCTGAGTCAAAGATGTATGCACAACATTTTGAGTATCAAAGACTACTTCAGTTCCTTACTGGACTAAATGAGTCCTACTCTCGGTCAAGGAGCCAGATTATCATGATGTCTCCTCTACCTAATATAAACAGAGCATACTCTATGTTGGTTGATCACGAAAGTCAGAGAAATCTTGTTAATATGCCACAAGTAGCTCAAGTTTCTGAGGCCTTGGAGAATTTAGCTATGTACAGTAACAAAGGCACAAATAATACTGGAAGCTACAAACAAAAAAGGAATCAAGTTCAATGTGAATATTGCCATTACAAGGAACATAGCAAGGAAAACTGCTATAAGTTGATTGGATACCCTCTTGACTTCAAGTCCAAGAAGAAAGGTGTCAATAGTGGACAATATGCAAATCAGGTGTATAGTCCAGAGGTGAACTATGTAGACAAATGTGGTATGGGAAATAGTGTAGCTTCTAATGTGGTTCAACAAGGCAGAGTTGGAAATCAGTCTAATGCAGGTGTCTTACAACCACAACCAGCTAATCAGTCTGCATTCTTTCAGCAAATGCCACTCTCTACTCCTGTTTTTACTCCTGAACAGTATCAGCAAATAGTTTACTTGTTATCCAAAAGAAGCATAGAAAGATCAGAATCATCAAGCAAGTCAACTGCTGCAGGTATTCTAAACAAAGTGAATGCATTTATGTCTCACTGTGTTAATGACAAGTGGATTGTTGACACTGGGGCATCAAACCATATGACTTCCAGCCTTGAAATACTACATGACTATAAAGCACTCCCAAACACAGAAGAAAACAAAGTATAATTACATATTGGTACTGTGGCATAAGTATTACACACAGGAAATGCTTCTGTATTGAGCAATCATGAAATCTCTAATGTCTTGTATATTCCTGATTTTAAGTTCAACCTACTTTCAGTTTCAAAGCTTACTAGGGAACTAAAATGTATGGTTGGCTTCTTCCCTAACTTCTGTATCTTTCAGGACCTATTCAGTGGTCAAGTGAAGGGAATTGGTAGAGAAGAACATGGTTTATACATACTGCGTGGGAGTACCTCTATAACAAACTCATCTCAGTCAACAAATAAATGTGCCAACATAATAAATGAAGCTCATACTTCTTCAGCAAGTGATGCATCTATGTCTCCACCTACTTCCAGTACTTCCTCTAGAACACATGTATCTAGTATTTGCAGTTTATGGCATAAGAGATTAGGACATGCTCCTATAGATGTAATAAAGAAGATAGAAGCATTGAATGAGCTGACAACAGGAGTTCTTAGTCAGCCCTGTACTGTATGTCTTGTTGCTAAACAAACTAAGATGCCCTTCCAGCTAAGTAATACTACATCTAAGTCTGTTTTTGAGCTAGTTCACTGGGATATTTGGGGACCATATAGAGTACCTACACATGATGGTAAAAGGTACTTTGTCACGATTACAGCAGGTTTACTTGGATATTTCTTTTGAATTGCAAATCAGAAGCAATTGTATTTCTAAGAGATTTTCTTACTCAAGTAATGTGTTCTCTACTACTGTTAAAATTCTACGAACAGATAATGGAAGTGAATTTTTTAGTACTGCATTCAAGCATTTGTTGTCTGATCTTGGTATTGTACATCAGAGTACTTGTGTTTACACACCCCAACAGAATGGGGTAGTGGAAAGAAAACATAGAACCATTTTGGATATGGCTAGATCTCTCAGATTTCAAGCAGCTGTGCCTTTAAGATTCTAGGGAGAATGTGTTGCTACAGCAGTGTATCTACTAAACAGGTTACCTTCTAAGGTAATTGGGTACAAATCTCCTTTTGAAAAGCAGTATCTGCGTCCACCCTCTTTGTCTCATCTCAAAGTATTTGGTTGTCTGTGCTATTCTACATCCCCTAAAGTCCTAGATAAGTTTTCCCCTAGAGCAGTACCAGTTGTGCTCTTAGGCTACTCTTCTACTCAGAAGGGCTATATACTGTATGATCTACATGCCAAGCACTTTGTGGTTAATAGAAATGTGGTGTTTTATGAGTCTATCTTTCCCTTCAAGCATATTAGGGATTCAGGAACTATGGTATTCCCTATTCTGGATCTATTATCTCCTGAGTTGAATGCTTCTTCCCCTATCTCTTCTTCAATACCTATAGTAGAAAGGTCATCTGAACCTGCTGCAGATCAAGTGCCATCTGATTTCTCTGCAAAAATTCCGTCTTCTTCTCCAGACAGAATTTCTCCTGAACCTATTCCTTCTACTATGCCAAGTCTTCAAGAAAATGGTTGTGTTGAATCATCTGCTGGTCAGTCTGACCTTGCTGAGAATCTTGAAGGATGCAGGAGATCCTCTAGACCAAGCAAACCACCTGTGTCACTCTCTTCAAAGGCTCAAAATGCACTTATCCTATTTCCTCTTATGTTGATTATTCACCTATCTCTCCAACCTTTCGACAGGTCCTCATCACAGTCTACTCAGCTATTACAGAACCTACCACTTTCCGAGAGGCTGCTGCTGATCCTAGGTGGGTGAAAGCTATGCAGTTGGAGATTGCTGCACTAGAGGACAATAAAACTTGGAGTGTTCTGAACCTTCCACCAGGAAAGACACCCATTGGTTGTAGGTGGGTGTATAAAGACAAGTACAAAGCATCTGGGGAGGTAGAAAGATTCAAAAATAGGCTGGTTGCTAAGGTATACAGTCAAAAAGAAGATTTAGACGATGGTGAAACCTTCTCTCCCGTAGCTAAGATAGTTACTGTCAGATCCATAATTGCCTTAGCTGCTTCTCAACATTGGTTGATTTTTCAGATGGATGTTCATAATGTCTTCCTTAATGGTGATCTTATTGAGGAGGTTTATATGCATATACCTGAGGGGTTTGCTAGTCAAGGGGAGAATCACAAGAGGGTCTGCAAACTTCATAAGTCCCTCTATGGACTTAAACAAGCTCCAAGACGATGGAATATGAAATTGACAGAAGCCCTAGTTTGTATGGGGTTTCAGCGGAGTCATTATGACTATTCTTTGTTCACAAAGAAGGCTGGGAGTGACGTAGTGGTCATACTTGTATATGTAGATGATCTTTTGATCACTAGGAACAATTAACAATTGCTGTGTGAAACAAAAACAGATCTCAAGAAAAGGTTCAAGATGAAGGATCTAGAATAGCCAAAATTCTTCCTAGGTATTGAGTTTGCAAGGTCTAAACAAGGAATTCTCATGTGTCAAAGGAAATATGCACTAGAGTTAATTTCTGAGTCAGGACTAAGTGGTGCAAAGCCAGCTGGAACACCATTAGAACTGAACCAGAAGTTGACTACCACTGAATTTGATAAGTGCTTCAATACCAATAGTACTCACTCAGATGAAGCTCTCAAGAACCCTAGTGCCTATCAAAGACTGGTAGGGAGGTTGTTGTATCTCACTATGACCAGGCCAGATATTGCATTTGTGGTGCAAGTGCTCAGTCAGTTCATGCATTGCCCTAAAGTCTCTCATATGGAAGCAGCACTGACAGTAGTAAGGTATATAAAGGAGGCACCATGTCTGGGACTGCTTATGCCATCAGAATCTTCAAGTAAACTGACTGCTTATTGTGACTCGGATTGGGGGCATGCATACAGACAAGGAGGTCTGTTACAGGGTATTTAGTCAAGTTTGGGAATGCACTGATATCCTGGAAGTCTAAGAAACAAAGTACTGTCTCCAGAAGTTCAGCAGAAGCAGAGTTTAGAAGTATGGCATCATGTGCAGTAGAAGTTACTTGGTTAATAGGTTTAGGTGTCAAGATTGAACTGCCAATAACACTGATATGTGATAGCAAAGCAGCAACCCAAATAGCTGCTAATCCAATATTTTATGAAAGAACAAAGCAAATTGACATAGACTGTCACTTTGTAAGAGAAAAAATTAGTCTGGAACTGCTAAGAACTGAACATGTAAATACAGAAGATCAACTAGCTGATTTGCTCACAACGGGATTGGGTAACTCAACATGAGTACCCGCCGAAGAAGATTGGACTGAAGAACTTGTTTGAATCATCAGCTTGAGGGGGAGTGTTGACCAGCAGCTGTGTAACAAGCTCATGGTTAACTATAGTTAAGTTTAATTATAATGTTAACTAGAGTTAGTTAGTTAATGAGTTTGTTAGAGGCGGTTAGTTGTTAGTAGTTAGTTGTTAAATACTGTAGCTACCTGTACAGATTTCATTCATTCAGAAATGAAGAAACTTAGCTCTTTTCTTCTCTCATTTTCTCTCTGAATCTCTCTCTCCTCTCTAACTTCAATTGATCTTCCATGGCTTCTATCATATATCCCTAATTATATTATAAGTGACTTGATCATATAAATATCTTTTACACTGTGGGTGCACAAAACTTAAAACTTGTAGAAAAAACTAATACTACTATATAATGCCAACTTTTACATTATATGAACAAATTAATAAAAGAAACAAAAGCCCCACAAACCAAAAAGCTCAAATATCTCCATATAATGATTTCGTACAGTGCAGAGTTGCAAATTACCTAGTGGTGTTGAGGGTTTGCAGAGGAACTTCGTAGGGGTGCTCCATAGAATGAACTCCGCTGAAAATGATAAGAGTGGAATAAAAGCAAATACAAAATGGAGATGTATTCAGGGCCCAGTAGGATTGCAGTAATGCTGCTTCAGCATTTCAAAACCCTCTTCGGTTTCTTCACTCAAAGTAGTGCTAAATTGAGCAAATGCATTGCAGGGGTCCCTCAACAAGTGAATCAAAAAATACAACCTTTAACTTTATTTCCAGTTTCTGGTCATTAATTAACGGCTCCTCTAAGTCTACCCACTACCCTTAATTTGGTCGACAAGATTGTTATGAGAAATTTTTTACTTTGTCAAAATATATACTACTTTGTTCCATTTTTATATTCAAACTTTTTAATTTTAAAGTTTTTTAAAATAAAATTTATATATTTAAAAAAAAATCGAGGGAGTACTATTTCCGAAGGTAGAAGTTTTGCTCCTCCCATAACAATCGGTTGGTAGGGTGCATGACAATAATGCTGAATATGGTGTATTAGTTATACTGATATTACTTATGCTTGCATTAGTTATGGTGGCATATTTCTTATTTATTGTTTAGTTTGATGTATTAAAGTATTGCACAATTTCTAAAAAAATTGTTTGTTTACGAAAATGCTCTCAAAACTAGTCCACACTCTAATTTTTAAAAGAAACATATGTTGAGAAATATTTTTATATGAAAAAATTTTTAAAAAATTATTTTATTTATCTACCTATATTGTAAAATAAAATTAAATATTTATTTATAAAAAAAGGAAATATGCTAAGTATTTATTTATTTACTAGGGATATAATTTTATTTCTCACTATTTGAATTATTTTGAACTTGCATTAATATACTAACTATCATATTTTAATCAAGCAAAAATTTTGAAGGACAATTTTGTCTTTCACTCAGCAAATGCATGCATTAAAACTCATTGCATTGCTAATACTATTGTTTTCTATGCATTAGTTATGCATAGGTTAATACCAAATAGGATGTATAACTAATGCTTGCATAACTAATGCATGAGTTCAAAATATCTACCAAACAATGTATTATTAATACACAAAGCTAATGCATGCATTAGCTTATCTAATGCATCCTACTAAACGAGAGACCGAAAGAAACTTCGTTGTCCGCAAAAAGGTCCACTATTTGAAGGATCTTGATGACTATAAAGAACCAAATTTGAAAAGGCCAAATACATAGACAGACCCCTGAACTTGTCCCAAAATTTTATTTTGGCACCTTATCTCCGGCATATTCCTATTGGGCACCTCATGTATGCTCAAACTGTGCCATTCAAACTCTCATTGGTGATGTGGCATGATGCGTGTTTTACCTATCTTTTTAGCGCGTGAAATGGTTTGCTAAGTTATTCTTTTGCCTAAAATTGGATTCTTTTCATAGTTCTGGCACGGCGCTCGCCACACATTGGAGTCCGACAAATTTTTTGACAATTTCCATCACGTTCCTCTCTTCCTCGTGTTTCCACCAATAATTTCCTAACAAATTTTCATATATTTTCTCATAATCCACCTTCATTATATTTCGTCTTCTCAGATTCATTGCTTTTTTTTTTTGTTTTCCACTAGGTGTCCGGTATTCGTATTGGAGCCCAACTATATCCGGATTCGCGCTGCGTAAGGTCCCATCCACTGCACCACCTCCTTTGGTGGTCCCAAATTCATTGCTAGAAAAGCTTCATTGATCTTTTTATACAGTAATGTCCATTAAATAATGATGTGATAATTTCGTTTCATAAAGTAAAATTGTACTCTAAATATTTTCAAGAACCAAAATCAGAAGCATGAATAGAGTTTGGGATTTCAAGATTGAGTGTAAATGCTTTTGGAGAACTAAACAATCTAATGTAGATTTAGATTTTTTAAAAAACTAACTCGTACATTTAACAAATCGTTCTCAAAATCTAGTCTTAACATTCTATATTTTCTTTATTTCTCCAAAACTAGTTTTTCAAAGACTGAACTAAAACCAAACCCAAGTGCAACTTATTCCCTTTAGGCCTTTCTGTTTAAATTTCTCCTGAAGTTTAAATACTCATTGCCCTGGACAGTTCAACAGTCTTTAAGACAAAATAGATGTATGCATGGGGGAGTGGGAGAAGCTGGTCTGTAAATGGTGGGGGTTCTATGGACGAGAGGGATTCCGTGAAGAAATGACGCAATGGCAACGAAAGGGTCGATGTTCATGGGCTGTTTCAAACTAATGTTCTTTTTAGCTCAGGAATTTTACTCAAAGCCACTTGGCTTGTTTTCATTTGACATTTTTGCCACGTAACGCAAGTATAGTTCACGCATTCAATATTTCTTGTTGGCAAGTCAAGAGAGGTTTAAATGACACAGTTTAAGAGTACATGAGGTGCCCAATTGGAACACGCTTGAGATAAGGTGCCAAAATTAAATTTTGTGCCAGGTTTAAGGGTCTGTGTACATATTTGGTCATTTGAAAATAATGAGACTATCCGGATAAGTTCCTCATGAAAAAGAAAATAGCAGCACATTGTATGTTGGAACATGTTGCTTTATTGTAAAGTGTTAATTGGACTAAAATCAACATACAAAGTATTATAGGATTGTGTACATTTACCTTCTATAGGCTATAATGATATTACTCATAATAAATTAATATATTTGATATAAAAATTGAAGGCGAGTAAATTTTAACATTCATTAAATATCGATTTAATGCAATAAAATTCTGCTGCCACAATATTTCCTATTATACTCATAGATGATAGTAAATTTAACTTGTTATATGCTTTCAATCACTAAATTTTACGAGCGATCTAGTAGTTTTTATGCTTGTTAAAGCGTATCCAATACTTTCCTTAAAAAACAAGCCACTTTTTTCAAATTCAGCAAATAATTTTGATCTCTCTCAATGTTTTCCCTCTCTTGTCCTGATTTCCTCTCCAACCTTCCTCGGCCTCCTTCCTTCTCTCTCATCGTCTTTCTCTTCTACTGTTCTTATAACTTAAAAGACAATAAAAAAAATAGAATTTTTGACAACTTACCAAGAATCTTGGCCGAAAATTAAAAATCGATTTTTCCTTTTCCTTTCTCCATCATTTTTCATTTCATGAAAATTTTCCATGATTGAAGTAACGCCTTTCAAAGTCTTTCACACACTTTTAACTCTTGATGTTTCGGCAACTCTTTTTGTGGCTTGTGTATAAAACCTTATATGCTCAATCTAATAATACATTGCTCAGAGTGATATTAGATACACTTTGAAAAGTTATAGTAGATTCACAAAATATAAGTGTGTAATTGAAAATTTAGGACAAATGCATACAAAAAATAATTATTAATTATATCTCGTAAAGCCTCTTTATAATTGGATTTGTTTGTAATTACACATTTTAAGATCGCTTGAATGACTAGTAATTACTTGATAGTTAGCATGAAATTGAGTATACTTGAGTTAGAGCAATTAATTGCACTCTCCAATTCAAGGAAAAACGAGAATTGATGATAGTTACATGATGTAATTACAAGGTGACTTTTAAATTATTTTTAACTTTTAAAAAATATTATATTATTCTTATTACACTTTTTCTTTTTAATCCAAACATATGAGAAAATTGTTTAAAATAATTTCGTGTTTTACTTACTTTATTTTCTCTTCATTACTATAAAAATGTTTAATTCTAGAAATCTTTCCAAGCCCATATCTATATTTTCTTTGTTATCGTAAAAAAGTACAAAAATTATGAATTTCATATTATATTCACATGGTTGGAAGATACCTATTATTATTTACTATATAGGCCACCAGTTTATAATTATTAAGTATAGAATTTAAAAGATAAGTATTCTAACTTTCAAGTAAAAAATAGTATTTAATATTTTAAAAATACATATATATTTGTCCCACTTTAATTTTTATTTACATGCTCATCTAAAAAAATTATTTCTTATAATTAAGTTTATTTTAAATAAAAAATTATCTAATTAGATTTGTTCAACCAAACATGACACAATGAGTTACAATATAATTATGTTATAGTAAATAAATAATGTTTTCTAATTATTATATTTATTGTGTAATTATTACGTATTGGATTCCAAACACACCCTATGAGAGCAAATCTCATTTAACCTATTGACCGTTTGGTCTTTCTTGCTTCACCTAATGGATAAGTCAAATAATTCCAATTAACTAAAGTTCTCTTTTGGATTCAAACATTTGAACACAATTTAGATTTATGTTAATTTCACGTATGAATTATATTACCAATCACTATTATTATTTTCTAACTTTACAACAACAACAACAACAAAAACAAAAAATTCTGTGGAATCCAATATATGGGGTCTTGTATAAATATTTTATACAAGTACACACTATCAAGTCACTCAAATATTTATAAATAAGTCTCTCACGACCCAAATTTTCTACCATCGGGGATCGTGATGGCGCCTACTCGTAGAAGCTAGGCAAGCCACATGTTTAGAATCCATAACTTCTTTTGTTTTAAATTCATTTTTACCAATTTGATTGACAAGAAATAAATAATTAAATAATAGCGAAATTCGTAATTTAGCGGAAGACTTAAACGAAATAAACCAAAATTTTACGATCCAAAATCCACTATGGGTCGTGGTGGCGCCGGACACCGCTGTTAGGCAAGCCAACCAAGTATGCATAATTAAATTTCAGTTTTTATTATTTGCGGAAATCCTTTTTTTTTCTTATACATTAAATATTAGATAATAAAAGATTTTACAAAAATGAACATAAAGTCAATAAAAGACTTTATACTGAATAATTCAACAATCCTCCCAGAACCCGGTGTCACAAGTGCATGAGCATCTACTCATAGGGAAATAAAATACAATATCCGTCCGAAATATAGTGGACAGAAAATAAATACAATATGCTGAAAGGGACTACACTAGCTGCGGATCGCCTCGAATAATGCAATTCACCTAGTCCCAAAATCATCCGCGCTGCTACGCCCAGTAGGCTGCTAGAGATACATATACGTGTGCAACAAAAATGTACAGAAATGTAGTATGAGTACGTAAACAACGTGTACTCAATGAGTATCCCGCCTAATCTCGAAGAAGTAGAGACGAGATGGTCAACTTCGACACTTACTAGAGGTCAATTGACAATATACTAAAAATGTAAAGAAATTATGGATTTATATAGCAGTTCTAATTCACGAAGTCGGAAAACAGGTAAACACCTTCAATAAATAATCAAGGATTTTCAAGGTTTATTCTTCATTATCTTATCAATTTATATCAAGCCACGAAGGGTAAATTTCACATTTAAAATTCTCAAGCGACAATATAACATGTGCAAATCACAACGAGGCAGCGGCGCGATCCAACAAAAATAAACTGTGCACTTGCCGAGGGTCGACGGCGCGCCTATAGATGCATCTATTTAATTTGCCGAGGCGTTCGGCCCGTTCCATAAATAAACATATACCCTGCTTGCGAATCATGCATGCGACGCAGGTACACATAGAGATACATGCTCAATCAATTTCTCTTTTTAACAATTTAGGAAAAATGACGTTTAATCTCTTTTTAAATTCATTTACTCGTCCAAGGTGATTTAAGCAATTCAAGATATCAACGGGTTCATAAATAATCCAAGTATAACATGCTTTTAGGTCCTAACTACCCGGACAATAGCATAATAGTAGCTACGCACGGACTCTCGTCACCTCGTGCATACGTAACCCCCGCAAATAGGAGCACATAATCAATTATTATACCTATGGGGACATTTTCCTCTTACAAGGTTAGAAAGGATACTCACCTCGCTCCGAAGATCCATAACCGGCATTCCACGCCCTTCCGAAGACTCTACTTGATGCACCAGGCTCCAAAACTAGCCAATGGTTACGCAAATCCATTAATATATGCTCAATTATTCATTACAATCTAATTTATAGCAATTCCTAACTCCGATCGAAAAGTTGACAAAAATGCCTTCGGGCCTACGTGCCCGGATACCAAAATTTTTTCGAAGATAAACTTTACCCATAAACTCACAAACTCAAATATTTGATTTTCTTTAAATTTCATATCCAAAATCATGGTCAAATTCCAAGAACAGTAATTTTCTAGGTCTTCCCTCAAACCCCAAGTTTTTCTACAATTTTCATGCTCAAATCCATACATAATTGATGTATTTAACTCAAAATAGGTGGGGATGACTTACCTTATCATTAATGATGAAGATCCTCTCTTGAAACCCCTCCAAGATTCGTCCAAGCCAAGAAAATATGAGAGGAAATAGCCAAAATTCGATTTTTAAAACACCCTCACTGCTTTAGCAATTTCCACTTCTGCAGAAATATTTCCGCTTCCGCGGTCCCGCTTTTGCGGGCAAAATGCCGCTTCTGCGGACACTGGGCTCCAGCCCAATTTTTGCTTCTGTGGACGACCCACCGCTTTTGCAGTTCTGCTTTTGCGGATCTAGGGCCGCTTCTGCGGTCCTTGTCTGCTTCACATCCAACCGCTTCTGCGGCTTCTTCCTCACTTCTGCGGGGCCACTTCTGCGGTCCCAAATCCGCAAAAGCGGAAATACCAGAAGCAGTAGCTCCAGCCCTTCTTCAAACTCCGAATTCATTCCGTTAGCCACCCGGAATCCACCCGAGGCCCCGGGGACCTAACCAAACTTACCAACCAATCCTAAAATACGTTACGGACTTGCTCGAGGCCTCAAATCACATCAAACAATGCTAAAATCATGAATCAACCCCCAATCCAAGCTTTATGAACTTTAGAACTTCCAACTTCTACTTTCGATGCTTAAACCTATCAAATCACGTTCGATTGACCTCAAATTTTGCACACAAGTCATATTCGACATTACAAACCTACTCCAACTTTCGAAATCGGATTCTGACCCCGATATCAAAAAATCCACTTCCGGTCAAACTCATCATAAACCTTCAAATTTATATCTTTAGCCAAATGGCTCCAAAATGACCTACGGACCTCCAAATTCACTTCCGATCGCGCCCCCAATTCCAGAATCACCATACAGACCTATCCACAGTCTCAGAAATCCAAACGGACATCGATAATACTGAAATACACTTCAAGCCAAACTTATGAAATTTCTTCTAAAATGCTAACTTCCACAACAGGTGCCAAAACGCTCTCGAGTTATCTGAACCCCGAACTGGGCATATGCCCAAGTCTGAAATCATCATACGAACCTGCTGGAACCTTCAGATCCTGATTCCGAGGTCGTTAACTCAAAATTCCAATCCAAGTTTATTCTTTCAACTTTAAGCTTCCGAGATAAGAATTCTCTTTCCAAATCAACTCTGGACTTCCCGAAATTTAATTCCAACCACGCATACGAGTCTTAATACCTGAAATGAAGCTGCCCGTGGCCTCAGACTGCTGAACGACGCCCTAGGGTCCAAAACAACCGATCGGGTCATTACATAAAATAATAAGAAAAATGCACATATGCTTTACCCAGAACTGGTGTCACAATATTCACGGACTATCTAGGAATGCTACACACAAATGTCTGAAACAAGGAAATAAAATCTATCTCAAGTACAAGAGGAAACAATGCATCAAAATAGATAGAAGAGATGTCGGGCCTGCAGACGCCTGCAGGGCTACATCGGGATCTCGCGGACTGAAGGCTGACTCCCGAACTACTGCTGCGCACCGTAAGCTGCTCCGGTACCTAAATCTGTGCAAAAGAGCACAGAGTGTAATATCAGCACAACTGACCCCATGTGCTGGTAAGTGTCTAGCCTAACCCCGGTAAAGTAGTGTCGATGCATGGACCATATTTCAAATAAATCTGTGCAGATTTATAATATATTGCAGAAAAATAAACAAGTAATGAGCAGTTAAAAGGGAAGGGGTACATGCCTCGGGGAAACAGTTCAACTTAGCAGAAACTAAATATATATGAAAGAACAGCACAATATCTAAAACAATATAATAACACTACTGTTGCAGCGCGTAACCTGATCTATATGTATATATATAACTATTGCGGCGTGCAATCCGATCCAATAAATATAATATATTTGTTGCGGCGTACAACCCGATCCAATATAATATCTGTTGCGGCATGCAACCCGATCCAATATAATATATGTTGCGGCATGCAATCCGATCCATATATGTATATATTAATAAAAATGCTGCGGCGCACAACCCATTCCAAAGATACATCTTACAGTAATCATAACAACAATCTTGGCAGGGGATTAACCATAAAATACTTTATCCCGACAAGGGAACTCATCAGTACAAGTATATTCATCCCGGCAAGGGAGTACCAGCCATAGCCAATCTCAATTCAACTTCTAATCATCTTCATTATCACCAATTCTAACTCATAAATAACTTCTACGAACATAAGCTAAGCCTTTGCTCAATACCACAGATCTACTTACTATTGCAACCATAATATTATTCAAGAATACAACAAATATCAATTTAAGACTCACGGTCATGCTCGACACTGACATATTGATACTTGTCACCATGCCTATATGTCGTACTCCACAAGAAACACATAGCACATATGACTCAACTCCTATTCCCTCAAGCTAAGGTTAGACCAACCTCAAACTTTCACGGCCAATTCAATCCTCAATAACCGCCTTTCCTTTCGAATTTGGCTCCAAATCAATTGTATCTATACATAAATGACTTCAATACATCAATAAATGATAAACAATGCGAACCCAATGCCTAATTATAGCTTTTCCATTATTTTTTCCAAAAACTCAAAAATCGACCGCGGACCCGCTTGATCAAAATACGAGATTCGGATCAAAATCAAATCACCCATTCGCCCACGAGCCCGAATATATAATTTGTTTTCAAATTCGACCCCAAAACGAGGTCTAAATCAAGAAAAATAAAAAATCCCTAACTTTACCTAAATCCCAAATTTTCTACCCTCAATCATATGTTTTAGGCCTAGAAATTCATTAGATGTTGATGAAAATGGAAGAAACTAGTTAGAGATTTCTTACCCCAAGAGATTGTGATGAAAGAATGCTTCAAAATTCGCCCTAGAACTTTGGAGAAGAAAGAGTTGTGAAATTTTATGAAAATCCCGTTTGCATTCTGTTTTTGAAGCTTAAAAATAATTGGGCCAATTAATGCTACGCGTTCGCGATAGACTTCTCGCATTCGCGATGCATAAATGGTGACCCCTCCCCCATGACCCTACACATTCGCGTAGCTAAGAACGTGTTCGCGAAGGTTTAGCCCCCCGCTGCCTCGCGTTCGCGACCTGGCCTACGCGTTCGCGTAGAAGGAAGTTCCTTCAGCATAATTTTACTCATCTTGTTCGTGAGGGTCCTCCCGCGAACGCGAAGAAGGCCATAACAGAACTGGAAAACCTGCAACTTTGATGAGCCTAAAACCATTCCGAAACACCTCTAAAACACACCCGATCCCTCGGGGCTCCTAACTAAACACATGCATTAATTCAACAACATCATACGAACTTATCCATGCGATTAAATCGCCTAAGTAACCTCAAAACAATGAATCGAACCTCAAAATCAAGAATTTTTCCTCAAACTTCATCAAGTTTCAAATTTAGAACTTCAAGTCCGAATCACATCAAATGACGTCCGTTTTCAATCAAATTTCACGGGAATGACTTAAAATATATATAATACATGTACCGGGCGCCGGAACTATAATACGGGCCCGATACCATTGCTTTATAATTAGATTTCATTTCCAATTTTCTTAAATATTTCCAAAACATAATTTTTCTAAAAAATTCATTTCTCGGGCTCGGGACCTCGAAATTCGATTCCGGGCATATGCCCAAGTCCCATATTTTCCTACGGACCCCGGGATCATCAAATCACGGGTCCAGGTCTATTTGCCCAAAATGTTGATCAAAGTCAAATTTATTCATTTTAATATCAAAACTTAGCATTTTTCACAAAATTTCATATTTAAGCTTTCCGACTATGTACTCGGACTACGCACGCAAATTGGGGCAACTCTAAATAAGGTTTTCAAGGTATCGGGAATACAAAATTCAATTAAAAATAGGTGATGACCCTTTGGGCCGTCACAAAGTCTTCTTATAATAAAAATTAGTAATTATAAAAATAAGAAAGACTATCTGCAATAATAGATAAAAACGACTTAATATATATGTAAACTAACAATGAATATAACTTAAACTCATTGATACTTGTCCTAAAAGATGAGAGGTGACCATCATCATTTACACACGAATATACAAATTCCTCACATATTTGAACTACACTACTAGAAATCCGAGAAAAAGCTACCAACAATTTGCGACCAAAATTGGTTTGTCAAGAAAAGCGACCAAAGTTGGTTGCTAAATTGGAAAAAAATATTAAATAATTATTCTAAGTACATTAGCGACCAAGGTTGGTCGCTTTTTGGTCGATAATGTGGTCAAAATATTGACCAGACTGGTCAGACTTGCTTGGTGAAAGAAATATTAAAATTAATATCACGACCCAAACCCACACCGGTCGTGATGGCGCCTCTCGTGAAGACAAGGCCAGCCAACTAACCCAAATCACTTCCTTTTAAAATTATTTAAACATAAATGAATAAAGTGTTACAGCTTAACACCAATAATAATCAGGACTACAACCCCACACAACCCGACCGGGGTGTCACAAGTCACGAGCATCTAAGAAGTAGGAACACTACTATAGGACCAATATTATATATATACAAAATAAAATCTGGAAATTTAAGATGAAGTGCGGTGCCGTGAACACTGGCGGTCACCTTGCTCAACTACCTTAGTAAGGCCTTCGGTCCGCTAATAACTCGCTACCAAGTGAGCAATACCTGCAACTGCATGCGAGGTGCAGGGAGTAAAGTGAGTACTTCCAACTCAGTGGTAATAAGAGCGAATAATATCTGAGCGATAAGAAAACACGTATGAGCACTCCAAAATGCTATAACAGACAGTACAACCCTTTGAGAAAAATAGTAAAACCGTAACACCGAGAAAATCCTTTAGAAAATCTCAAGCTCAGTTAAAAATCTCTTTTGAAAATATGCCTTTTCAACAGTTGCGAAAAATTTTTTCAACAAGTAGGAAATAATTAGAAATCTGCCCCTCGGACTCAGTATCAACCTCTCATTGCAGTATCAGCCCCACGGGCTCACTCCCACCTCACGAAGTACAACATCAGCCTCTCGGGCTCACTCCCAACTCACAAAGTACAACATCAGCCTCTCGGGCTCAGCACTCCTTAACATGTAACACCAGGGTATCTGGTCAACAAGGCAAGTAATAGCATGTATGCCAATGATATGTGAGTGCTAAAAATCATGCCACGTAGTACAAACAGGAATGAATGCATGAATGCAATGCAATGCACATGACCGCTGGGGCGCGCAACCCGATCCATTTAGGTACCCTGATCTTACTGGGGGTGTGTACAGACTCCGGAGGGGCTCCTACAGCCCAAGCGCTATAATACTGCGGCGTGCAGTCCGATCCATATATTATATCACTGCGGCGTGCAGTCCGATCCATATAATGTACTACTGCGGCGTGCAGTCCGATCCATATAATATACTACTGCAGCGTGCAGTCCGATCCATGCATATATATGTATATACTGCTGCGGCGTGTAGCCCGATCCATATCTCAGTCCAGAAATGCACACATAACACTACTGTGGTGCACAACCTGATCCATGCTCAGTCCAGTAATGCACATAAGCCCCTTGGGCAATAGTAAAATAGCAGTTCTCAGCTAAAAACGTCAGTAAAATATCATTTAAGTTTTCAAATCTTAGAAAGATAGTTGAGTTTGCAAAACAGTATTTAGAACCTTGGACTGAGATCAAATAATATGCAACGTAATGCAAAAAAAATAGTGATATTAATCCCTGAAGGATTCAAATAATCGGCATGAAGCCCACAACATGGCAATCAACCCAAATCATGATAGCATCAAGTAGTTTTCAGTCAATCACGCAGTAAAATCAACAACCGAGACGGACCAAGTCACAATCCCCAATGGTGCTCTACCCCACGCTCNAGCCTCCACGCGCGCCAAATCTATCCAAAATCAGAGCGAATACATCACAATATGCAAATGGGATATTACCTAATCGAAAACAATCGAAAAATATCGAAATTCATGAAATTTGCAAAACCCGAGCCCCCGGGACCACTTCTCAAAAAATTCCGAAATTTACATCACTGGATTCCTCGTCTCTCCACGAGTCCGTACATATAAATTTTATCAAAATCGGAGTTCAAATGCTCCTTCAAAATCCAATTTCTCATTAAGAAAACACAAGCCCTAGTTCTTCCCTTTTTACTCAAATTCCATGAATTTAGGTGTTGATTCTTCAATTAAATGATTTTTCTAAGTCAAGAGACTTACCTCCAATCAATACCCATCGAAAACCCTCTTCAAATCGACCAAAAAGCTCTGTTGGCGGAGTAAAAATGGTGGAAATAATAAATGGGTCGTGGATGAAATAACCCTTAAAAGCATTCTGCCCAGGTATTTTTAACCCTATGCGATTGCATCACTACAATTGCGATCGCATAACACAAATTTCTTCTCCCCAAAATTCCTCCTGTGCGATCGCATCACTGGCCCTGCGATCGCATAGCACAGCCTTCTATCTCTACGCGATCGCACTACTACTCACGCGAACGCACTGACCATCCTCCCAAGCCTATGCGATCGCACAACCCTTTACGCGATCTCATAGAGCAAATCTGAGCCCCCTGTCAAACCTTTTATGCGATCGCAATGATGCCTATGCGATCGCACAGAACAAAAATTCTCTGCAATTTTTCTGCTGCATTTTTCAACTCAAAAATCTTCGTTAGCTATCCGAAATCACACCGAGGCCCTCGGGACCTCAACCAAAAGCACAGATATGTCCTATTACCTTATTCAAACTTGATCGATCCATAAAAACACTATCGTTACATCAAAATCCTCTAATTTCATCAAATCAAAACTTAAGTTAAACTAAAACTTTCAAAACTCACATTCAATCAAGAACCCGACCTAAACACCTCCGAATTAACTGAAATTTTGCACACAAGTCCAAAATCACCTAACGAAGCTACTGAAACTCTCAGAACTCCATTCCGACTCCCGAATCAAAATCTCACCTATCAACCGGAAATCGCCAAAATACTAACTTCGCCAAAATAGGCTAACTTCTTCACCGAACCTCCAAAATCACTTTCGATTGCGCTCCTAAGACTTAAATCACCTCCCGGACCGAGCCTACTAACTATATAGTCAACTTCTGGTTGACTTTTCCAAAATAATCTTCCTTCAATGAGACTATGTGCCTCATTTCCAACTAAAACCAATTCAACTCTATCCGATCAACTCGAATACTGATATTGAAACATAGAACAACATAATATAGGGGAAACGAGGCGGTAACTCACGTGACAACGGGCCGGGTCGTCACATCCTCCCCAAATTAAACAAACGCTCGTCCTCGAGCGTGCCCAGAGTTGTCCTAGAAGCCAACCAAGAACTGAATAGCCTTACCAGGAATATACCCGGGGTGATCCCACGTCACCCTATCTCTTATAGGTCCGACAACACATCATGGCTGAAATTACCCAATCCAGTCTAGCCCATAATTCACAGAACTACTTTTCCACTTCTAAAACCGTCAACACGATCAAACCTCGCACCTATACTTTGAATAGTCCCGAACCAGCTGTAATAACCCATACTTGCAACCTCAATGAAATCACATGATATACCACATAATCCAGCACCTGCAATGATAACTTCTATTCACAACAGCTGTCCACAACAACCATATACCGATAGAAACCTCT
>MU718351.1:75010-118930 GCA_026770625.1 Nicotiana glauca
TATATGTCGGGCCTTGTAAGTTGTAAATTTGTTAAGTAATTAAGCATGTTGGGAATGTTTGAAAAAGTGTTATTTCAATTATGAACTGCTTAATCCTTCGGTTAATAAGTAATGAAAAATACAGGGGTAACACGTGGGTTAGGAAAGGCACCCAGGTCCGCTTGATTGGGGCTACCCGATCGAGCGCCAGTCATGTCCCTCGAATTCGGGGCGTGACACTGCCCCCTTGCTCGCTGTCCACTGCTTGCCGGCCACCACCACTGCCGCCCCCCCCTCCTTCTCCACCTAAAAAAACCAAGGTTAGAATTATAACCTTCAATCTTTGTTATTTATAGTGTGTGTATGTTACAATATTTGATGTATTGTAGTTTATTGTTTCAATTCTTTGAATATTATATTTTACTGAGGATTAAGTTTAGGTCTATTTTTAATTAGTTTTGTTATTTAATTTTATTAACTAATTAGTTTAATAAGTGTTGAATTTAGTTTAGTTAGATTTGAGTTATACTTTGTATTATCTTGGTAGTTTAGTTAGAATCTAGGGTTTAGGATATGAATTGAACCTTTAGGATATGAATTGGACTTTTAGTTTATGAATTGGACTTGTAGTTTATAAATTGTAATTTTAGGATATGATTTGAACATTTAATTTATGAATTAAACTTTCTGGATATGAATTGGACTTTTAGTTTATGTATTGGAATTTTAGTTTATGAATTGAACTTGTAGTTTATAAATTGTAGTTTTAGGATATGATTTGAACTTTTAATTTATGAATTGGACTTTTAGTTTACAAATTGAAATTTTAGGATATGAATAGAACTATTAGGATATGAATTGGACTTTTAGTTATGTATTGGAATTTTAGTTTATGAATTGGACTTGTAGTTTATAAATTGTAATTTTAGGATATGATTTGAACTTTTAATTTATGAATTGGACTTTTAGTTTATGTATTGGAATATTAGTTTATGAATTGAACTTGTAGTTTATAAATTGTAATTTTAGGATATGATTTGAACTTTTAATTTATGAATTGAACTTTTAGTTTATAAATTGAAATTTTAGGATATGAATTGAACTTTTAGTTTATAAATGGAGTGTTTTAGGATATGAATTGGACTTTTAGTTTATGAATTGAACCTTTTGGATATGAATTGAATTTTTAGTTTATGAATTGAACTTTTAGTTTATAAATTGAGCTTTTAGTTTGTAAATTGAAAATTTAGGATATGAATTGAAGTTTTAGGATATGAAATTAATTAACTAAAAAAAAGATTAGGATATGAATTAACTAAATTAATTAGTTCTTGTTTTATTTGTATAAATAGAATATCGTACTTGGATGTACAATAGGAATTATCCTAATCGGCCGGGATTGCGGGAGGATTTTATAGAAGGAGTAGATCACTTTATTAGACATGCAATATCACTTCAACCATACCTAAGTGAAGAAGTAATTAGGTGCCCTTGTGTTAGGTGCGACTGTATGAAGTTTGGAAAACCAGCGAAATTTAAGCATCATCTTTATAGGAAGGGGTTTATAGCAAATTACTTTATGTGGACTAATAATGGAGAGATCGATAGTAGCCATGGGCTATTTCATAACATGATTGTGGGTGAAAGTATTTGGTCGGTGGAGAATACAAATCGTGATTCTAGAATTCATGATATGGTTGCGGATGCTTTTGGGATGCACTTAGGGGGTGAGCCCAATGAAAATGTTGAACAAACTCCTAATGATGATGCAAAACATTTTTATGCACAATTAGAGGAAGCTAGTCGTCCACTACGCAATGGAAGTCCGCACTCTAAGCTGTCTGTTGCAGTTAGATTACTATCAAATCTGATTGGAATATTTCTCAAGCAGCCATGGACTCTTTCATTGACCTTATGAGTGACCTAGTTGACCCTAATATCTGTCACGACCTGGATTTCTCACCCTCGAGAGTCATGACAAGTTGGTATCAGAGCTCTAGGTTATATAGGTCTCACAATTCACAGAAAAGCTTAGTAGAGTCTGAGGGATCGGTATAGAGACATCTGTATTTATCCCCCAGAGGCTATAGAGTTGAGGAAAAAATTCACATCTATTCTTTCCTGTCATGTTGTTTGGTTTCTCAATGCTAATCGAATTTCTACTCTGTTCTTTCGCAGATGCCGAGAACACAGGCTTTCTCATCTGCTGGTCAGTAGCCCGGGCCCCTACCAGTAGCTCCCACAAGGGGTAGAGGGCGAGGCCGAGGTCATGCTAGAGGCCGAGGTAGGGGCAGAGCTCAGCCCGAAGCAGCAACACCAGTGGTGGAGCCTCAGGTTGAGTTTGACGAGGAAGTTCTGGCCCAGACAGCTCCGGTGGACCCAGCTCAGGTCCCAGAGGGGTTCATTGCTACCCTAATACTTCAGGATACTCTAGTCCATCTAGTGGGCCTCATGGAGAGTGTCATCCAGGCAGGCTTGCTTCCTGTAGCACCAACCATCTCTCAGGCTGCAGGAGGGCCCCAGACTCCTGCTGCTCGCACTTCAGAGCAGGTGACTCCCCAGTTTCAGACTCCAGTAGCTCATCCAGTTAGAGCAGTTCAGCCGGGTGTGGTAGCCCAGACTGATGATGGAGCAGCTATGACTGTCAATGCCTTGTAAAGATTTGATAGGTTTACCAAGCTCTTCACTACCACTTTCAGCGGTGCATCTTCTGAGGATCCCTAGGATTATCTAGACAACTGTCACGAGGTTCTCAGGAACATGGGGATAGTGGAGGCCGATGGCGTCGATTTTGCTACTTTTCGCTTATCTGGATCCGCCAAGATTTGGTGGAGAGATTATTGTTTGGCTAGACTAGCCGGATCACCAGCGTTGACTTGGAAGCAGTTCACTCAGTTGTTCTTGGAGAAGTTTCTTCCCGTTACTCAAAGACAGAGATCTATCGGAGGCAGTTTGAGCATCTCCAGCAGGGTTCTATGACTGTCACTCAGTATGAGACCAAGTTTATCGAGTTGGCCTGTCATGCTCTACTTATACTTCCCAGTGAGAGAGGGAGTGAGAAGGTTCATTTAGGGACTTATCCAGCCTATTCGACTTTAGATGAATAAGGAGACAGGGAATGTGATTTCTTTCAAGGAGGGGGCCAATGTGGCCAGGAGGGTTGAGATGGTTTTATCATAGGGAGGTGGTTAGGGTTCTGACAAGAGGCCTCGTCATTCAATCAGATTCAGTGGCGCCTCATCTAGAGGCAGGGATTCGTATGGTAGAGGCCATCCTCCTAGGCCTTTTCAATCAACACTTCAGGTTTCTCACGGTGCTTCACGTGATCATGGTTCTCATATGCAGTATTCTGATCAGCAGTCCTACAGTACGCCACCAGCTCCTATTCGTGCATCGTCGCTCCAGATTTTTAGGGTGGTCATTCAGGTCATCAAGGTCAGTAGTCTTAGCAGCCGAGGACTTGTTATACTTGTGGCAATAAGGGTCACATTGCTAGATTTTGTCCTCGAGTATCGAGCAGATTACAGCATCCGGGTTCCCGTGCCATGGTTCCGGCACCGAGTGTTCCATAGCCCGCCCAGCCAGCCAGAGGTAGGGGTAGAGGTGCCAGAGGTGGAGGTAGAGGTGCTAGAGGTAGAGCTCAGGCCAGTAGAGGTGGAGGCCAACCAGCAGTAGGCCACCCCAGAGATATAGTCCAGGGTGGTGGGGCCCAACCCTAGTTTTATACTTTTCCAGCCAGGCTGGAGGCAGAGGCTTCCAATGCAGTTATCACAGGTACGGTTTTGGTTTGTAGTAGGGATGCTTCAGTGCTTTTTGATCCAGGATCTACATACTCCTACGTGCCATATTGCACCGTATCTAGTCATGCCTAGTGATTCCTTGAGTGCTCCTATTTATGTGTCTGCACCGGCGGGTAATTCTATTATAGTAGATCGAGTCCATCATTCATGTATAGTTGTGATTGGGGATCTCGAGACTCGTGTAGATTTGCTTCTTCTGGACATGGTTGATTTCGATATCATATTGGGGATGGACTGGTTATCACCTTACCATACTATCTTGGATTGTCATGCCAAGATGATGACATTAGCCTTACCGGGTCTACCTCGTTTAGAGTGGAGAGGGACTCCTGGTTATTCTACCCGTAGTGTTATCTCGTATATGAAGGCTTGGCGTATGATCGATGAGGGGTGTTTGGCCGATTTGGCCTATGTTCATGATTTTAGTGCTGAGGTTCCTTCTATTGATTCTGTGACTGTTGTTCGTGAGTTTCCTGAGGTATTTCCTTCAGACCTGCCGGGCATGCTACCCGACCTAGATATTGACTTCTGCATTGACTTGGCACCGGTCACTTAACCCATTTCTATTATACTGTATCGTATGGCCTCGCCTGAGTTGAAAGTGTAGTCGCAAGTAGGGGTGTGCATTCGAATCGGTTTATCGATAAATCGAATCGATTATTTGTTATCGATTTATCGATATCAGTTTATCGATTTCGATTTCGATTTCGAAATTTTTCTTATCGAGTTATCGATTTTGATTTCGATTTGTCCTCTTCGGTTTATCGGTTTATTGATAAACCGATAAGATATACTAAAAAGAAAAAAAAATTTATTTTAATACCCTTTCCTTTACCCTAAGTCTCTAACCCTATTATTTCCTCTACCACATTTAAGGAATGATCATATTTAAAGCTTAAGGGAATGAAGTTCAAATNTTCGTCTTATTTTAGCTTCTTTTTATCCATATTAGTTAAGCGTGTTTATAGCGATATACTTTCCATGGAATTCCGCAAATTTTCTTATTGGTGTAATCGATAATCGAATCGATAAGACCCAAAAATCGATAAATCGAAATCGAAAAAATCGAAAACTTATTGAAACGATAACGATAAGCATATGTACAAATCGATAATCGATAAGTAATTATCGATAAGGGTCAAAATCGAATCGATAAATCGAATGCACACCCCTGGTCGCAAGACTTGCTTGATAAGGGCTTCATTAGGCCTAGTGTCTCGCCGTGGGGTGCACCGGTGTTGTTTGTCAAGAAGAAGGACTGGTCGATGAGAATGTGTATAGATTACCGGCAATTGAACAAGGTCACGATCAAGAATAAGTACTCATTGCCGAGGATTGATGATTTGTTCGACCAGCTTCAGGGTGTCCAAGTGTTTCTAAGATCGACTTGAGATCTGGATACCATCAGTTGAGGATTAGGGCATTCGATGTCCCTAAGACAGCTTTCCGCACTCGGTACGGGCATTATGAGTTCTTGGTGTTGTCATTCCGGTTAACAAATGCCCCAGCAACTTTTAAGGATCCGATGAACCGAGTGTTCAGGCCTTACTTGGATTCATTCGTAATAGTCTTCATAGATGATATTTTGATCTATACCCGGAGCCCGGAGGAGCATGAGTAACATCTTAGAGTGGTTCTTCAGACTATGAGAGATAGTCAGCTGTATGCTAAGTTTTCGAAGTGTGAGTTCTGGTTGAGTTCGGTTGCTTTCTTGGGTCATGTGTGTTGATACCCAATTTTTCCCTGTATATTTTCATATATACAAAATAACATATATATGCATATATAAGCATGCCCAAGAGTTTTAGTATTTTTTCCAATTTTTAAAAAAAAATTTTAAAATCAATTTATTATCCATTTTAGCAGTACAAAATCAATAATTATTCCAAAATCATCTATTTTGGTGAACAATTTATTTTATTCACCACATTTATACCAAAATATAGTTAATGTTATAAAACAATAAAAGAAGGAGAATGATATTGCAGAGAAAAGTAGGGAGAGAGAATTGTTATTGATTTTGGGATAAATTACAAAGGAATAGAATCCTCTATTTGTGGGGAGAGGGTGACTTAGCCACCAAGTAATAAACCTATAATCTCTCTAAATATAGACATCCACCATAAATAGAATTCTATTTATAACACTCCCCCTTGAATGTCTATTCAACAGATAATGTGCCTCGTTAAAACCTTAATTAAAATAAAACCCATTGGAAAAAAAATCTAGAAAAGGAAAAAGAGTACACATATCTAATAATACGCCTTTTGGTTGCCTCGTTAAAAATCTTGCAAGGAAAACCTAGTGGGACAAAACCTTGTAAGGAAAAAAGAGTACAATGCGTATTAACTCCCCATGATGAGAGCATCAATTCACATCCTTGAGCATTTGCATTCCAATCTTGTGCACCATCTTCAAAAGATCTTTGGTAGAGATTTGATGAACAAATCATCCATATTAACTTAAATGAATATATTGCACCTTGAAATCATCATTCTTGATAGAGATGAATTGTCTTCATATGATCTTGTTGGAATCATCAGTTCAATATCTTCACATAAAAGTAAAAACTCCTGCTATCATATTATCATGGATATAGTCATAACAAGATACATTTGTGCACAAATTGCACTGAGGAAGTGGTACTTCAAGATCAAGAATTGTATATGCTTCAGGCAATTTAAATCTTTCATGGATTGTCATATAAGCCATATAATAGACTTTAATTGCATATCAAGTTTTCATATCATTCTAGACATATAAGATATCGAAAACTGATTGCACATACCATTGGCTTTATACTTTCAAGTGTTTGAACTACATGTTCAAAAGTACATGTCTTTCATATGAAACCAATTCTATTCGAATTGTTTCTTCAGACTTAAGATCCTCATATCTACATTTAGCGCTATCATAGATGTCGTCGACAACATTTTATATCAGTTTCAATATATTTTCATAAAGACATAACATAGAGATCTCTTCTGTTACGACCCAAAATCCACTACGGTCAGGATGGCGCCGGACACCTCTGTAAGGCAAGCCAACTAAATTATCAATAAAATTCTCTTTTAATACCTTTGAAAATCTAGGATTTTCCTTCAATTTTTCATAATTAAAACAATCTCTACTTAAATTCAAATTAAGTAATAACTATAGTACACATCTTTCAAAAACCATCCCAGAACCCGGTGTCACAAGTGCATGAGAATCTATCGATAATGAAAATAAAATACAACATCTGTCCGAAATACAATGGACAGGGAATAAATAAAAAAAGAAATTTGCTGAAAGGAACTACACTAGCTGCGGGTCGCCTCGAACAATGCAGCTCACCTAGTCCCAGAATCATTCGCGCTGCTGCGCCCAGTAGGCTGCTAGAGATACATATACCTGTGCAACAAAAATGCATAGAAGTGTAGTATGATTACATGTATCCCGCCTAATCTCGAAGAAGTAAAGACGAGATGGTCAACTTCTACACTTACTAGAGGTCCAATAATAACATGGTGAAGATGTGAGACTAACATGGATTTATCTAGCATTTACATCTCATAAAGCAAGGAAAAATGTAACACCTTCTCAACAAATCAAGGATTTTCGAGGATTACTTTTAATCATCTTATCAGTTTATATCAAGCCATGAAAGGCAATATCAACATTTAAATGTCTCAGGCAATAAACAATATATATATGTCATGCGCAATCATGCCGAGGCGACGACCCGATCCAATAGAAATAAATTGTGCACTTGCCGAGGGTCAACGACGCGCCTATAGATGCATCTATTTAATCTGCTGAGGCATTCGGCCTATTCCAAAATAAACACATAGAGACATTCAATCAAGGAGCCAACATGGGGAAATTATTCAAAGAAAAGCTAATTCTTTTTAACCATTTAAGAAAATGAGGTTTAGATCTTGTTAGAAATTCATTTACGATTTTGATGTGGGTTAAGCAATTCAACTATCCATAAGATTACAAATATTCAAAGTATAGCATGCTTTTGGGTCCTAGACTACCCGGACAATAGCATAATAGTAGCTATGCATGGACTCTCGTCACCTCGTGCATACGTAGCCCCCACAATTAGGAGCACATAATCAATTATTTCACCTATGGGGGCAATTCCCTCTTACAAGGTTAGAAAGGAGACTCACCTCGCTCCGAAGACTCATAACCAGCATTCTACATTCCTCCGAAGACTTGCACCAACGCACAATGATCCAAAACTAGCCATTGATTATACAAATCCATTAATATATGCTCAATTAAACTTTTCAACCCAATTTGTAACAATTCCTAACCCCGAACAAAAAGTTGACAAATATGCCCTTGGGCCCACGTGTCCGAAATCCAAAATTTCTAGAAGATAAAGTCTACCCATGAACTCACGAACTCAAATATATGATTTTCTCTTACTTCCATACTCAAAATCGTGGTCAAAATTCAAGAACACTAATTTTCTAGGTCTTCCCTCAAACCCCAAGTTTTTCTACAAATTTTCATGCCCAAATCTATGTATAAACCTTGTATTTAACTCAAAGCTAGCATAAATTACTTACCTCATGACAAGTGACGAAAATGGCACCTCAAAGCTGCTCTCCATCGACTCTAATGGAAGAAAAATGGGGTTGAAATGAACTCAACCCCGAATTTTAAATACCTCACTACTCCAGACATTTCCGCTTCTGAGGAATTATTTCTGCTTATGCGGTCAAAACGCCGCTTCTGCGGCTCCTTCCCAAGCCGTCCAGCTTCCGCTTCTACGCTTCCTTTTCCGCAGGTGCGGTCCCCCATCTGCAGCTCCCTGACCGCATATGCGGTCCCAGCTTTCCTCACCAAAATCCGCATCTGCGGCTCCGCGCCTGCGGCCAAAACTTCGCAGGTGTGGAAATACCAGATACCAGCTGCTTCAGCTTTTCTTCAACTCTAAAATCGATCCGTTAACCACCCGGAATCCACCCGAGGCCCCCAGGACCTCAACCAAACCTACCAACCAATCCCGAAACACGATACAGACTTGCTCGAGGCCTCAAATCATATCAAACAATGCTAAAACCATGAATTTTACCCCGATTCAAGCTTTATAAACTTTGAACTTTCCAACTTCTACTTCCGATGTTTAAACCTATCAAATCATGTCCGATTGACATCAAATTTTGCACACAAGTCATATTTGACATTACGGACCTACTCCAGCTTCCGGAATCGGATTCCGACCTTGATATCAAAAAATCCACTTCCGGTCAAACTTCTCAAAAACCTTCAAATTTTTTCTTTAGCCAAATTGCTTCAAAATGACCTACGGACCTCCGAATTCACTTCCGATCGCGCTTCCAACTACAGAATCACTATACAGAGCAACTCCCAGTCTCGGAATTCCAAACGGACATCGATAACACTGAAATGCACTTCAAACCAAACTTATGAAATTTCTTCCAGAATGCCAACTTCCACAATAGGCGTCAAAATGCTCCTGGGTCACCCAAAACCCGATCTGGGCATACGCCCAAGTCCGAAATCATCATACGAACTTGCTGGAACCTTCAGATCCCGATTTCGAGGTCATTTACTTAAAATTCCAATCCTAGATCATTGTTTCAACTTTAAGCTTCCGAGATGAGAATCCTCTTCCCAATTCAACTCCGAACTTCCCTAAATTCAATTCCGACCACACGTATAAGTCATAACACCTGAAATGAAGCTGCTCATGGCCTCAAACTGCTGAACAACGCGCTAGGGCTCAAAATAACTGGTCGGGTCGTTACATTCTCTCCCACTTAATCATACGTTCGTCCTCGAACGTGCTGAGAACTATACTGAAATAGTCTAAAATCACTGTCTAACACCTCATGCACCTTCCCATGCTACTATAACTTAGTTGAGCACATTAGCTCGATAAATTCTGAAGACATTCCCTTTTTATTCAAGCAAATAAGCCTTAGAACCCAATTCCAATATCCGAAATTCTATGATAGGCCTATTTCCAACATATGATCACCACATCAATAACTACACGCCGTACCCAGACACGACTGCATAACTTTGCTGAATTCACAACTTGCACCACTTTACTCAAACCACAATAACTTTCCCTGATTAATTGACCGAAATCCCGCGACTCCGATGCTCCCATTGCACCCCATGACATACATAGGTCTTGCTCTAACTCTTACAATGCCGCCATAACAGAAGAGATGTGAAGAAATTCATAATCAACTGCCGAGTCAACTAATCATTGAGCCTATACTTCTGACAAGAAACATTACCTCATTCTGAACCAAATAATGATCTTTGCTCCTTAATATATTTCACGTAATCAGATTCTACTGATCCTAAATTCAAAAATCTCGTCTCACCCAGTACGAACTGCTCAGGCAATAAGCCACCGACATGACCAAAAGTCTCATATAATGCCACAATGTGCCAATAGGCTACCAATTCGAACACGATACAATGAAAACGAACTCTGGAAAGGAAATCCAATTACCCCGCTTGTGAATCATCCATGCGATGCGGTCGACATAATTAAACAAACACCCCGCTCGCGAATCATACATGCGACGCGGGCACACAGCTAACATGAGCTTTCCTCATAAAAATAGGAAACAAAACACATAAAATAGATACGGGGAACTGTACTCAGCTTCACATTGTGGCGGCGCGCAACCCGATCAGAAAAACATAACCATGGCGGCGTGCCACCCGATCCACCCATAAAACTCACATAAGGAGATACGCACCGAGCTAGATTGCTCATTTCAATAATATACCAAATATTGGTCACCAGCACACTAAGTGCATAATTCCATCCCTGGGGGGACTTATAGAGCCAAAAGCTACGAAACTCAAGCACAACTGAGGTGCGACATATAATCTAAATATCAAGAGCTATCCTGCTCATATAACCTCATCTCTATGCGGAACCTCAACACGTAAGAAGTTTACCAAGCCGTCTCACAACTCACACGGTGTAATACATCATTACATGAAATAGCTGAAGACGAAATGACTACTCCATAAGGAGCATTACTGAAATGAACACAACTGGCCTGACATAGAGCCCCTATTCACATTTGAATCCATCCACCGACCTCAAGTCGATTCTGATTGCACTGACTAGGCTAATAGCCTCTCTAAGGTCCATACCAATTTCCCTCTTCTTATAACGCACAAGGACAACCATCATAACCGGAGCGAACCTCCACAGTCCATAACCCAATAACCAGAATGCCCTCCAAGCATAAATTCTCAAACTAATGGTATTACTACCATCCTCATACTTGGTTTAAATCTTTGATCAATCAAGTGAACACATGTCACACTTATACAATCTTCCTGTGGGACACACTCCACAACCTTTCGAAATACACAACAGGTCCATACATCCAAACCACTGGCCGCACCAATGCTGAAAATCGATCAAGAATCATTAACCTTGATACAAGCCCCTTTTACAATACACTGACCTCAGGTGGCGCTGAAGACAATACCAACTTACTTTAAACATCGAAACTCCTTTCCCTCTCATCCGAGCTTGTGACATCATCGTCCATACTGAACTGCAGCCTTGATTCTCACTTCACATTCCTTACTACTCACTGCACCCAATATGCCAATGTACGATAAAACATGATTCTTATCATAACTTCGGAACCACTAATAGGTCAATACTTCATCATTTAAAGGCTTTTCACTGAACACACTTCAGGAGAAATATAACAACACACAGGCAAATTCTTATAACTGTGGAAATATGTAAATCTCTAAGTAGGGGTCTAAGCCACCATAGCCCTTCTGGAATCTACCCCCACATAACAAGCCAGAACAGTAGAATGCTTCAGAATAATATCAATTATGGCGGCTGACAAGCCTTATATGCACCGTCAAAAATCACTTACTTAACTCGATAACACTGAAGAAACTGATCGCTAACACCAATATACCAAATTCAACTATGGCCAATCAAACTACCTTCTTTCAATTTATTCTTGATTGCCTTAGAAATAAGACCAACCCCATTCAGTACATAGCATACTCCATCTGCACTTATTTTGAGTGACCTTGAATCATGAGACACTGCCGTCTCTAATCCCACGAATTATTCCGTACCTCCCAAATGCCACACTACAAGCCAAAACATCACAGAACATTCTGCTCCTCTTCTCATAGGCTGCTAACGAGCTTGATTCTTTTACCCGTAATTATACGCTCGAAATCATAAGGCATCACACCTCATCTTGTGAATTTACCATGACCGTTGTTGAGAGCCACCCGCTCTGACTTGGCCCCGAATGTAATCAACTCCATGAGTCTCCCATCACATGAGTACCCCCCTAGCGAAGAACCTGCCGAATCACTCCCCTTGGAACCCGCATCTGTACAAGGCAAAATCCTGAATCTTTCTCCAAATCTGAACATGGGCCAATAGGGCCAACGATAACGCACTTTTAATACTTCCTTTACTTAAATTACCACTTATGGTCCTTTCCCGTAGCTGGAATAGCCCATCAATATGCTAATAACCAGAAACCTCACGAGTAGTTAACTCTGCAACCCGATCATAAGCGGTGAGACTCTCCCACTTAGCTTGAAGCCATCATACCACAAATCTGGAATTCACCCGTACTCTTTATCTCTTATTGACATAACCTCGCGCAATCAACCGAAAGCTCTCAAAATCTTTCTATAAAACCCCTTCTTATATTCTGACTCATCAACATATTTGCACAACCGATTCCTCTGCAATATAACCGATAGGATTATTCACAGAAGCCTTGCCAACCACGCAACCGCTAACCTGCTCACTTGGGTAACCCACCTATAGAAGCTCTCCCCGGCCTCTTCCAACGCTGCTGCACGAGGCACAATCACTTCGATATCAATAACCTATACTGGGTCTGAGCTCACTTTCCAAATGCACCGGTCCATTTACCCCCCGTGTCATCATTTAAACGCACGGCAACGTCATTCTAATTCAAAGTTATTATGCATCATTCTTCACTTAAGCGGCTCCTTTTTGTTATATTAAATCTCCTGCCGCATGATAGCCCATCCTTCTAATTAATTCTGCAGGCTTCAATCGCCAACCATTAAAATCCTAAATCATTCTAAGCTCTCCTTAAGGTAGGTGGTTATCCCACTACAAGGCACATATGCGACTCCACCATTCTCCCACTTGGGCGGAACTCATTCCCTTAATTGATTACTCGGCCTTCCGGAAACTTTAGCCACCGCATGACACTTCCTACATGTTCTTCCTCATACATTGCCGCTCATTTGCTGCCTTAAATAAACTCTATCTTTGTGGTACTGAACCCACAATTTCTGCTAACCTTTAAACCTTTCCGACGGTCATCTTTATCGAACCGTCAATGCTAGAAATTCTGATTCAATCCTAAACTACCGCACCATGCGATATTTGACAGTTGTATCTCCAATAGTATTTCACAATATCCTGCCATAAAGGCAAATTGTAGTAGATTATAACGTCGATGAACTTAGTACGTTCCATTCGGGCCACGACACCCTATCAAAGGAGAAGGCTCCACCACGCTTGCCATTACCAAGTCTCATTACTTCCACCAGCCCACATCTGACCATCTTTAGTCCGACTGCCTTTCCCTTGCCGGGAATTAAATATAGAATCCCTTGATTACATACTGAGTAAACCCCCCTTCAAGTCAATAACTGCCCCGATGCGTGGGTAAACATCCTACAATCACACCAATACTACAAAATAATCGCTCATAAGCATCGCAGCAACCTGTGCCTAGCCTCAAGGCTCTTAGAAGTTCTGTTACTGAGCTGAACTCTAGAATATCCTTCCATAAGGCGACTATAATAGTCCAATCAATTATACCGGGAGAATCATCCTACACCACATTTGTAGTGCCATTACAATCCTTCAATTTTCGATTTATAACAAGTGCTTGCGTAAGATTGAGTAGGAAGAAATCAAAGGCATAAGCCTTAAAGGAATTGAACCGCATGATAAGGAAATCAAGAAGGGAAGTATTCCTAATAGCTCTGTAGCCTCCTGAGGATAAGTACAGACGTCTCCGTACTGATCCGCGAGGCTCTACTAGACTTGCTCATGGCTCGTGAGACCGACGGGAACCTAGTGCTATGATACCATGTTGTCACGACTCAAAATCCACTACGGTCGTGATGGCGCCGGACACCTCTGTCAGGAAAGCCAAATAAATTATCAATAAAGTTCTCTTTTAATACCTTTGAAAATCTAGGATTTTTCCTTTCATTTTTCATAATTAAAACAATCTCTACTTCTGATGTTTAAACCTATCAAATCATGCCCGATTGACCTCAAATTTTGCACACAAGTCATATTTGATATTACGGACCTACTCCAACTTTCGGAATCAGATTTCGACCCCGATATCAAAAAGTCCACTTCCGGTCAAACTTCTCAAAAACCTTCAAATTTCTATCTTTAGCCAAATGGCTTCAAAATACCTACGGACCTCTGAATTCACTTCCGATCACGCTCCCAACTCCAGAATCACCATATGGAGCTACTCCCAATCTCGGAATTCCAAACGGACATTGATAACACTGAAATGCACTTCAAATCAAACTTATGAAATTTCTTCCAGAATGCCAACTTCCACAATAGGTGCCAAAACGCTCCCGGGTACAAAACCCGATCCGGGCATACGCCTAAGTCCGAAATCATCATACGAACCTGCTGGAACCTTCAGATCTCGATTCCGAGGTCATTTACTTAAAATTCCAATCCTAGATCATTGTTTCAACTTTAAGCTTCCGAGATGAGAATCCTCTTCCCAATTCAACTCCGAACTTCCCGAAATTCAATTCCAACCACACGTACAAGTCATAACACTTGAAATGAAGCTGCTCATGGCCTCAGACTACTGAACGATGTGCTAGGGCTCAAAATAACCAGTCGGGTCGTTACATTCTCTCCTACTTTAACATACGTTCTTCCTCGAATAAGCTGAGAACTATACTGAAATAGTCTGAAATCACTGTCTAACACCTCATGCACCTTCCCGTGCTACCACAACTTAGTTGATCACATTAGCTCGATAAATTCTGAAGACATTCTAGTTTTATTCAAGCAAATAAGCCTTAGAACCCAATTCCAACATCCGGAATTCTATGATATGCCTATTTCCAACATATGATCACCACATCAATAACTACATGCCGTACCCAGACGTGACTGCATAACTTTGCTGAATTCACAACTTGTACCACTTTACTCATAGGACCACAATAACTTTCCCTGATCAATTGACGGAAATCCCGCGACTTTGATGCTCCCATTGCACCCCATGACATACATAGGTCTTGCTCTAACTCTTACAATGCCGCCATAACAGAAGAGATGTGCAGAAATTCATAATCAACTGCCGAGTCAACCAATCATTGTGTCTATACTTCTGACAAGAAACATTACCTCATTCTGAACCAAATAATGATCTTTTATCCTTAATATATTTCACGTAATCAAATTCCACCAATCCTAAATCCAAAAATCTCATCTTGCCCAGTACGAATTGCTCAGGCAAGAAGCCACCCCGACATGACCAAAAGTCTCATATGATGCCATAACGTGCCAATAGGCTACCAATTCGAACACGATACAATGAAAACGAACTCTGGAAAGGAAATCCAATTACCCCGCTCGCGAATCATCCATGTGATGCGGTCTACATAATTAAGCAAACACCCCGCGCGCGAATCATACATGCGACACGGGCACACAGCTAACATGAGCTTTCCTAATAAAAATAGGAAACAAAACACATAAAACAGATACATGGAACTGTACTCAACTTCACACTATTGCGGCACGCAACCCGATCCGAACAACATAACCATGGCGTCGTGCCACCCGATCCACCCATAAAACTCACATAAGGAGATACGCACCGAGCTAGATTGCTCATTTCAATAATATACCAAATATTGGTCACAAGCGCACTAAGTGCATAATTCCATCCCTCGGGGGACGTATAGCGCCATAAGCTACGAAACTCAAGCACAACTGAGGTGCGATATATAATCTGAATCTCAAGTGCCAACCTGCTCATATAACCTCATCTCTATGCGAAACCTCCACACGTAAGAAGTTTACCAAGCCATCTCACAACTCACACAGTGCAATACATCATTACATGAAATAGCTAAAGACGAAATAACACCCTGACTACTCCATAAGGAGCGCATTACTAAAATGAACACAATTGGCCTGGCATAGAGCCCCTATTCACATTTGAATCCATCCATCGACCTCAAGTCGATTCTAATTGCACTGACTAGGATAATAACCTCTCTAAGGTCCATACCAATTTCCCCTTCTTATAACGTACAAGGACAACCATCATAACCGCGGTGAACCTCCACAGTCCATAACCCAATAACCAGAGTGCCCTGCAGGCATAAATTCTCAAACTAATGGTATTACCACCATCCTCATACTTGGTTTAAATGTTTGATCAATCAAGTGACCACATGTCATGCTTATACAATCTTCCTGTGGGACACACTCCCACAACCTTTCGAAACACACAACTGGTCCATACATCCAAACTACCGGTCGCACCAACGGTGAAAAGCGATCAAGAATCATTAGCCTTAATACACGCCCCTTTTACAATACACTAACCTCAGGTGATGTTGAAGATAATACCAACTTACTTTAAACATCGAAACTCCTTTCCTGCTCATCCGAGCTTGTGACATCATCGTCCACACCGAACTGCAGCATTGATTCTCACTTCATATTCCTTACTACTCACTGCACCCAACATGATAATGTACTATAAAACATGATTCTTATCTTAACTTTGGAACCACTAATAGGTCAACACTTCATCATATAAAGGCTTTTCACTAAACTCACTTCAGGAGAAATATAACAACACACATGCAAATTCTTATAACCGTGGAAATATGCAAATCTCTAAGTACGGGTCTAAGCCACCATAGCCCTTCCGAAATCTGCTCCCACATAACAAGCCAGAACAGTAGAATGCTTCAGAATAATATCAATTACAGCGGCTGACAAGCCTTATACGCACCGTCATAAATCACTTGCTTAACTCGATCACACTGAAGAAACTAATCGCTAACACCAATATGCCAAATTCAACTATGGCCAATCAAACTACCTTCTTCCAACTAACACCAATATATTATTTACTATTTTAGTACTTTTAATTTAATTTCAAAATCATATTTACTATTTTTAATAAAATAAAAGGGTAAACTGGCTATTTAGTATATAGCCCCAATTAGTTTCAATTGTAGCCCCATTACATTTCAATTTTAGCCTCCAATTGACCCAATCTTAACCCCCAATTGGACCGGCCCAATTTTAATTTTAATCCAACCCCTTAACCCATTTATCCAACTCGCCCGATTTTCTCTTAATCCAGACCGTTGATCCTTTTGATCAACAGCCACGATTACTCCTTACCTTTTTAATTCCCCAACCATACCCTAATCCCCTCATTTCCATCTCTCAGCAAACTCTCCTCCCTCAAACTTTCTCGAAGGTTACCTGGAACCCTAGCCTCTCTCATCCTCTCCTACCATAACCTCACCGGAATCCATGGCTTCTTAGGCCATGGATGGCCTGTACTCACCCCCTCCACCATTAAACCTTGGGTGTTCGAAGTTTCGAGGTCTGACCTCGATGGAGTCTTTTTGGATCTCTACAGATTCAAGGTTCTATGGCCTCTCTGACCTTGCTCCGGCATATCCAAGCATCAAGAGCCTATTTCTGACCTCTCCGACTCAAGATCGAACTTTCTTCCAAGCCTTTCCCATTTCTAGGTTTTCTCTGAAACCCTAAGCTATTCGAGGTTTCTCTGGTTATTTTCTTAAATCTATGCTATATTTGTGATCCACTGGAGTTTTAAAATGCTTTTCTCAATCTTTTCTTTCAAATTTTTTTTCTCTTCGATTTAGGGTTTCTGAAAAAAATTTCAAAATGTTTCTCCGACTCTTCTTCTTCTTTTCTTTGTGTGAATCTATCTATGCTATGTTTTATGTTCTATTTTTTGCTTCGCATGTCCTTCTCCTGTGTTCTTATGTTTGCCTTATTATGCATATTCTTCTATTGTGCTCCGTTCTTTCTTCTACTGGTTTCTGTATCATGTTTTCACACGTTTATCTTATGTGTTCATTTACCCCTGTGTTTCTTTACTGTATTTGCTAGTAAGCTCTTAGTTCTTTATTTGCCTTCTTCTGGACTTTGTTTGAGTTTTTTCTAGACATGTTTAATCTACCTGTTCGTTAAGTTTATACTACCTCTTTGTCTTTTGAACTTGTTTAAGTTCCAAGCTTTTCTTAAAACATGTTCTTTATGCTTCAAATCAGCTTTTGCACTATGTTTGTTTCGAACCTTCTATTTTACCTGTTTGTTTTCTCATGAGTCTCTAAAAGATACCTCTGAGCCTATTTCAGTTATTTGTCTTCTCGTCTCTACATCTGATTCAAGTTGAAAACCCTAGGATTTGGGGTTTTTGGCGAGTTTGATCTTGTGTTTGGACTAGGGTTCTATTATGGAACCCTGGATTCTCTCAAACTGAGTCTGAGTCTATATACTAAATTTGAGCCTCTTTGTTCGTATGAACTTTTCCATACTAGATTCTTTCTAATTAGCATGACAGTTCTTTCTTGTTTGACATGTCCGTATGCTTTATATATGAGGAATTCTTCCTTCAAAAAGGGTTTTGCCAATTTGTGATTGATTTAAAATTCCTTTTAATAAGGTTCAATTGATTATTACTAATTTTCTTTAATTGAACCTTTCTTCACCTTTTTTGGTTGGATTCATTCATACCAAAACTCGATTTCTGATTTTTACTGGCTATTGATTGATTGCCTTTCCTTATTTACATAAACCGTATTTCTATCAAACTCTTTCCTTAAATAATTTATATGTATTTGCCCTTATTGTACTACTTTGGCAAAGATTTTGAGCAAATTCTTTCCTTAATTATTCTGCCCGTTTGAAATCTGAATCCCTTAATTAAAGGGAGACCTACTATTTTCTTACCTTTTTCTTACTTGCTTTTTGAACTATAAAGGGCACGACCTTTCAGCACTTTAACATCTGGAGTTCAATAATCTAACACACATCACTTATTGAACACTTTTAATTTCAATACTCCTGTACCCTCACTCTCTTCTGAAATTTTCTGGTTGTGTGTTTGCAATTTGGCTTTACAGCTGCTCTTCTCTCTTTGTTTCCCTGAAACGAGTATGTTCTAATTTCATTTTCATCCTCATCCCTATGTGTTTGCTTTAAAATTTCTATAATCTTGTCTACTTTGCTGTTTATGTTCAGTATTGAATATGCTGTTCTCTTTGCATCTGTTGTTGTTATGAATTCCCCCCATACCCTTATTCCCTTCTATGTGTTTGAGTTAAAGTTCAGGCCTAGCAGCATCCCAATTGTTGCACATGTCTGGACTTGATACTTTAATGGATCCTAACTCCCAAACAATGTGGCTAACAGGCTGGTTGGGGTGTGCCAACACTCCTAATTGCTGGGTATGACCACCAACCTGTCATGGCTTTTTCGTAAAATCCCCTATATGCACTTGCACTCTCTCTTAGATTCTAAGTTCTGCCCCACCTCCTATGAGCCTTGCTTTGGGACCTTGAGCTCCCTCTAAACTTGGACATTTAAGGGATGGCCCTTCCACACTTCACTATAATATAATCCTGCAATATATTTGGGTGTAAGCACTGCCCGAAGTCCACTAGAGACTCTTAGGGAACTCTGATACATCCCAAATAAGAGAGAGGCTTTGGAATTTGATCTTTGGAGTTGGTTTACTTTATGATTTAGACAGAAGTCTGATTCAGGCTCTCTTTGGTTGGGATTTTAGCTTTTTGATGTATTTTTCTTACTTTTCTATATTCATTCTAAGCTGTAATAATTTGTAATAACTCATGGGGTTTATAGTAAAAAGGGGAGGGTTACTTATTGTGTTCATAAGGGTAGATATCCTGTTCATTAGGTATTTACTTATGCACTTTCATATAGAAATCCTGTTCTAAGTTGTGCATTTTCATATAGAAATCCTATGTTAAGTTCTGCATTTCTAAATTTTCATATAGAAATCCTATTTTAGGTTTTGCACTTCTGTATTTTTAAAAAGCCATGTCTATGAACTTCTGCACTTTTGCATCTTAGAAATCCTGCCCATAAGTTCTGCATTTCATAAATAATATATCATATCAGTCGCTTCTGGATTTCTGCATCTCATATATCAAACCTGTCTATAGGATGTTGCATTTTTTCCTATCATATAGAGAGCATGTCCATAGGGCTTCCTGAATTCTGCATACGTATCCATCACTAGGCAAATGATAAATAGGTTTAAATAATAAAATTTGTATTCTAGACACCATGCCTATAGGATTTCTGTGTTTCCATAAAGGTTAAAATTAGTCACGCTTCGAAAGCATGCCTATTGGAGTAATCAACCAATCTGAATCCCTCAACTCGTTTATAAGTTTAAAATTGGTAATAATAGTGCTTAAATGCTTGCAAAACTTATGTTCCTGCTGTTAATAAATCTACTTCTGAAATCAGTGTCTTTATCTCATATTTAGATACCATGCCTATAGGTTTCACCTAGGCAAGCTATAAGGTAAATTAGTTAATAGAATCAGACTCTATAAATTTCAACCAGCAGGCAGGTCTGATTCCGGTTTCTTATCTGAAATGTGCAATAAACCAGTCTGCCTCCTTGACTCTTAAGTTTAATTAGACCCTTATCACTATCTGAAAGACATGCTAAAACTATATGCTTCCCTTTGTTTTAAGGAGGTTTGTTTGAGCCTTATTTGTTTATGTGCTTTCCCCATACTTGTCACATATGTTTTGATTGTTGCCTTAGAATTTTGTCCTTTATAAAACCCCATACCCCTTCCCTTTAGGGTTAGTAGTCCCAAATGCCTCTGGTACTGATAGGATTGGGGCGAGTAATAGCATGTAATAAGTAAAGCAAGAACATTCCGCGTTTAATACCTTAATGGCGTGGAAAATGGTAGGTATGGATATGATGACCACGCGATAACACCGCGTGTATAAATGGTTACCGGGTGTTGTGTGGGGTGATCCATATTATTTATAAACTTAGGACCCCCCTTCCCTTTACTTGTTTATTTTCGGAACTCCAAAACTGCTTTCTTCCCAAAATTTTTGCTCGCAGAAAAATAGGTGCAAACCCCTTCCCTTTACTTGTTTATTTTCAGAATTTCAAAACTATTTTCTTCCCAGACTTCAACTTCTTTGATTTCTTTTATTTTTATTGCTTGCAACAATTATGTGAAACTGCCCTGTATCTATAATTCTTGCTTGCATTTAAAGTCACAATTATAGCATGGCCGGGAACCACACTAGTAGATCTTGAGGGGTGCCTAACACCTTCCCCTCGAGATAATTTTCTAGCCCTTATCCAATCTCTGGTTTTTCCAATTCAAATTTCCTCTTAGTGTCCTAATGTACTTAATTATTAGGTGGCGACTCTTCAATTCAAAAACCCAATTCCCAAAAGGGAATGGGTTGTCTTCCTAAATGTCATAAACCTGATTTCGCGAGAAAAAGAGGGCATCAACAGCATGGCGACTCTGCTGGGGATTTCTTTAAGGCTCTTACCATTTCATGCTATTTGTGACTTTATGCTTCTTTATATGAATTTTTAATGCCTTTAAGTATTTATTTCCCTCTTCTACTTCGAAACTGACTTGGCTCTTTGTTTCTTTTCTTTAATGCTTTCTTTTGCCGCTTTCCTTTAATACTATTGTAATAATAAGCAATTGTTACTTTATGAACGTGCAAATACATGACAACTTGTTTCATTATTGTAACTACATATTCAACATAATATTCCACTCGTGCCAAACAAAATATCATAGCAACGCTTATAATGAGTGGTTGCGCCCTTCCGATATTGTTACCTCCTAAATTTGGCAAAAGCATATTTGCGGTAAAACCAATTGATCAACGGTGTAGTCGACGATTCCATGCCTTTCCCTCTTGAGTTTTCCGCTCAAGGGTACCTGTCTAATACCCCATAGAAACCGTACTCTGTTTAATTGTGCATGCATCACTGTCAAAACCTAGCCAAGTGAGTTATGTTGTCCACATAACGACTCTTTAAGATAGCCTTATCCAAAGTCCACTGGGTTTCCTTGGAACCCAAACAGACACTACCATATTTTGTGCATTTATTTAGAGAACTAAATGCTACTTATGCCAATTATTGATATTTAAATAGTCGAGTCTAGCGGGGGTAAGGGCCTAACACTTTTGTTTTGTATAAATAAGGCACGAAGTCCCCAAATACGGTATGGAACCAACATCCACCCGAAATTTCTAAATTGGTGGGAAGATCTTCATTCCAATGATCAGACCCTCCTCTGAGAATACTTGGGGAATTTACCTTCCCTTCTGGAAATCCAACCCAACAACAAAATTATTGAAGCTGCCACCCTGTCCTGGGATTGCGATAGGTATGTGTTTCGCTTCGGGGAGATTGAGATGACACCCTTACTAGAGGAAATAGAGGGACTGGCTGGTATACCATGGGAAAATCCGGGTCTGCTAACGCCAGAGAACCACAAGGGTTGAGGTTTCCTCAAGATGATGGGTCTAAAGAAGAATCCGGATTTAACTTGCCTAAAGGAGTCGTACATTCCCTTTGAATATTTGTACGAAAGGTACGGTCATAGCAAGTCCTACCATACTTACCCTGAGGAGTTCTGCCTCACATCATTGGGGCATATCCATAGAAGGGTCTTTGTCTTCATGTTCTACTTCTTGGGGATGATAGTATTTCCTATGAAGAAGGCTAGGATCCATACCAGACTAGCCATGGTCACCAAGACCCATGATTATTGCAGAGATTAACCGAGCCCTAGAAAAGTGTCAACAGGGAGCCAAGTACTTCGAGGGTTGCAACTTGCTACTCCAACTCTGGCTCATGGAGCACCTCCAAAAGGGTGAGTATCGACAAGAGAACCAACGTAGGGATTGGGATGATCATATTGCCTTCCACCAGCCAAGGCGAATGAACTATATGCCCAATATGTTTGCTCAACCAGAAGATGTCAAGGGATGAGTAGAGCTGTTTGAAAATCTGACAGAGAATCAAGTACAATGGATGTTTGAATGGTCCCTACTAAAGAGTTCATTGCACGGTCTAGGGATGCACCGTTTCTGATACTTATCGGTTTGAGAGGAAATTATCCTTATGTCCCTCTCCGAGTTATGAGACAGGCTAGTAGGAAGCATATTATACGTCGATGAGATGGGCCACTTCCGGGTCGACTTTCAGGATGATGACAACCCTTACAAGTGACAAGCCCAACACATGTGGCATTGCAAAATCATCATGGGAAGAGATACTATTGATCCGGATATGTACCATGATGGTTATACTCCATACTATCCAAGCTGGCTGAAGGATAATCATAGTGGCTTGGGTCAACCCGGGTTTGTTCGAGGTCATAGGATCATCGACGAAAAGGCTGAAGCATAGGTTAAGTACAACCAAATGCACAAGACGATTCAGAAATGCGAAAGTGAGCATCGTAAAATTCAAGAAGCCAACCAAAAGTTGATTGAAGAATGGAAAGACATGGTCTTCAGGACCAACAAACATCTGGGGTACTTGGAGCGGGGTTTAGTAGAGCTAGAGAGGAAATTCATCAAAAGGGTCGAATATTGCTAGAATGCTGAAGGAAATGAAGGTGGACACTTGGCCAGAGCCTACTTGCTTCTAGGACTTCGTGAGCTGGTAAAGCTGTCCGATGGAGCCAAAGATGCCGAGTCTGGGGAAGGTCCTTCAGGAACCAAGTAGTTAGGGTTCCTTTTTCTTTAGCTTTAAATGTAATAAAGCCAATTGCCATTAGTGACATTTTATCTTCTGCTATTTTGGTGTCGTTTTGGGATTCATCTTATTTTTATCAATAAAATGAGGCATTTAGCATTATAAGTTCTCCAAATTAACTTGTCGCTAGGTCTACCTCGGGCACAACGAGGCTCCCAAATTAGGACACACTTTATATTCTCGCCTTATGTGTTTAAATATCGCAACATCATTTTCTTATAATCCGCACTGACTCGCTACCTTTTGTTTTTACTTTTGTTTTATTCCCCTCCCCAAAGGTTAGTTCGTGCACTATGGCATGATCATCATACTCCACAAGATCTAAGGTCCCTCCACCCACTCCTCCTTCTAGTCCCGTTAGAAACAGGAACAAGGGAAAAATGGAAGATTTGAGCAACACTAGAAAGGAGAACTCAGTCAAACGGGTAGAGATTACTCAGGGTATTCAGGTTTCCAAGGAAAGTGCCTCCCAACTCGAGCAGAAGTTGTTGAAATTTCAAGAAGAACTGGACCAAGTTCAGAACTTGGCAAGCTTGTTGTTTTCCATCACCACCCCAGATGTCAACTTTTCTAACACTCAAAACCCCACACCTCTACAAAACATCCCGAAACTACAAAACCACCCCAATCCTCACCACCACTGCAACACTTGCCACACATCCAACAATACTCCACTACTCATCCCGGAACCTGTGAACTCCACAAATAATCATTTTCATCCTTACCATAACACCCACATCTACTTAACCCATTTCAAACACGCCTGAGTCTGATGATAAAGACTCGCCTATTAGGAATCTGGCAGAAGAACTCAAGAAGCTGACTAGCAGAATTCAAAGCGTCGAGGGAAGTAGGGGGATTGAAGGGCTAAATTATGAAGTCCTTTGCATACAACCAAATGTCGAACTGCCCGAGGGATACAAACCTCCTAAGTTTGAGATATTTGATAGTACAAGGGATCCAAGAGTTCATTTGAGAACATACTGCGACAAGTTGGTCAGAGTAGGAAAGGACAAAAAGATTCGCATGAAGCTTTTTATGAGAAGTCTGAAGGGAGATGCTCTGTCTTGGTTCATCAGCCAAGACCCAAAGAAGTGGTCAAATTGGGTAAGTATGGCATCTGATTTCATGAACAGATTCAGATTCAACACAGAAAATGCGCCAGATGTGTTCTACATTTAGAACCTAAAGAAGAAACCTACGGAGACATTCTGCGAGTATGTTACTCGTTGGAGATCAAAAGCTGCTAAGGTCAGACTGGATTTAGAAGAAGAACAAATGAAAAGTTTTTCATCCGAGCTCAGGACCCACAGTACTATGAAAGGTTGATGCTGATTGAAAGCCAAAAATTTTCTGACGTCATCAAGCTAGGGGAGAGGATCAAGGAAGGAATCAAAAATGGTATGGTTACAAACTTTGAAGCTTTGCAGGCTACCAACAAGGCTCTACAATCTGGTGGCATGTCTAAGAAAAGGGAAACGAGTGCCATGATGGTTGCAGAGAGAACAAAGTCCCCAGTTAAATACCAAACCTACCCAATACCTCTACTCACATATCAACATACCCCAAATTACCAATCACCTCTACCACCCACATATTAGCCTACTTCACCCAGATACTCCCAACCCATAAATGTCTACCAAGCCTACAATACTCAACCCTCTCACTATCAATCACCTACCACTCACCAAAACTTTCCTAGATCTCGACCAAATTTTGACCGCAGACCTCCCAAACAATATACCGCCATTGCCAAACCAATCGACCAACTGTATGAAAGGCTCAAAGCTATTAGTTATGTTACCCCTATCCCTGCCATCACCCCTAAAATCCCTTCCCAATGGGTCAATCCAAATAAAACCTGTACGTACAATTCTGACACGAAAGGGCATACCATTCATAAATGCCGCTCCCTGAAGGATAAGATCCAGGCTTTGATTGATAACAAGATCATCGTGGAAAAGGAGCCTGTTTTGAATGTCCACAATAACCCTCTACTAGGCCACAAGGGTGGAGGCATTTACATGATTGAGATAGAGGATGATTGGGACCCCAAAGGATCAATCGGATTAATTATAGAAGGTGACGAGCCAAAGAAACCAATAGTCACCCTTAATCCGATTGTGGTCCAGATTTAGTCTTCTGGCGACGCCGAGGTAATTATGTCCATAGCACTAGAGTTCGAAGTACCTTCTTCTACAAAGATGACAACACCGATTGAGGTCGAGTTTGGGTCCCCCAAAGGCACCTGCGCCATTTGAGGTTGATGTGTTACCTTCCAAGGAAAGGGTACCCATTCTAGTAGCAATGTCAACAATAGCACCATTCCATACAAAGGCCATCCCGTGAGATTACACAGCCGAGGCAAGGAGGAAAGGGAAAGCCAAGTTCAGAGAAGCAGTTGCGGCACGGGGTATGACCAGGACCGATAGGGTTTATACTCCGGAACACTTGGCTGAGTCAAGTAAGTAGGCACCTAGATCGCCAGCTATTACTGAAGCTGGGCCCGACGACCTCCGGAGGAAGATACAAGCCAAAGAGTATTCAATCATTGATCAGTTGAAAAAAACACCAGCCCAGATTTCTATCCTAGCTCTGCTACAAAGCTCTGACGCACATAAGAATGCCTTATTGAAGGTGCTGAGTGAAGCATATATACCAAGCAATATCATCGGAGGAGAAATGGCAAACATGGTGGGGCAGGTATTGGAGAGTCACAATATCACTTTCCATAAAAATGAGTTGCCACCAGAAGGTTTGAGTCACAACAAGGTGTTGCACATCACTGTGCAGTACGAGGATTATTTCATCACCAAAATCCTGATTGACGGAGGATCCAGCCTCAACATTTGTCCATTGTAACTCTCAGAACATTAGGAAAGAGCCTACATGAGATCAAGGATAGAGCCATCAACGTCAAAGGTTTCGACGGTTCCCAAAGTTCCACTATTGGGGAAATAGCTTATGTCTACAAATGGGGCCTACTTGGTTTGATTTTCAAGTGATAGACGTGCCCGGATCCTACAACTTACTTCTAGGAAGACCTTGGATTCATGCCGCTGGGGATGTAGCATCAACCCTACATCAGGCAGTGAAAGTTGAGTGGAATCATCAAGAGGTGATTATTCATGGCGATGGTAGAAATCCCATATAGAGTCACCAGGCCTTCCTAGCGATCGGAGGAAGAAGAAAGATAGGTGGGGATACCTACCATCACATTGAGCGAGTCAACATCATTGATAAGGACAAGTGGTGGGATAACAAAATTGAAAGCATACTGAACTGGAGCGGACAAGTGGTGGGACAACAAAATTGAAAGCATACTGAACTGGAGCAAGCCTGCTCTGAATATAAGTTCTGCATTTCATACATAATATATCATATCAGTTGCTTCTGCATTTCTGCATCTCATATAGAGAACCTGTCTATAGGATGTTGCATTTTTGCCTATCATATAGAGAGCATATCTATAGGGCTTCCTGAATTCTGCATACGTATCTATCACTAAGCAAATGATATATAGGTTTAAATAATAAAATCAGTATTCTAGACACCATGCTTATAGGATTTTTGTGTTTCCATAAAGGTTAAAATTAGTCATGCTTAGAAAGCATACCTGTAGGAGTAATCAAACAATATGAATCCCTTAACTCGTTTATAAGTTTAAAATTGGTAATAACAATGCTTAAATGCTTCCAGAACTTATGTTCCTGCTATTAATAAATCTGCTTCTAAAATCAGTATCTTTCTCTCGTATTTAGATACCATGCCTATAGGTTTCACCTTTGTTTTGATTCCGATTTCTTATATGAAATGTGAAATAAACCAGTCTGCCTCCTTGACTCTTAAGTTTAATCAGACCTTAATCAATATCTGAAAGACATGCTAAAACTATATTCTTCCTTTTGTTTTAAGGAGGTTTGTTTGAGCCTTATTTGTTTATGTGCTTCCCCATACTTGTCATATATGTTTTGGTTTTTGCCTTAGAATTTTTTCCTTTAAAAACTATAAAACTCCATACCCCTTCCCTTTAGGGTTAGTAGTCCCAAATGCCTCCGGGACTGATAGGATTGGGGTGGGTAATAGCATGCAACAGATAAAGTGAGACCATTCCACGTTTAATACCTTAACGGGGTGGGAAATGGTAGATATGGATATGATGACCATGCGATAACACCACATGTATAAATGGTTATCGGATGTTGTGTGGGGTGATCCATATTATTTATAAACTTAGGACCCCCTTCCCTTTACTTGTTTATTTTCAGAACTTCAAAACTGCTTTCTTCCTAAAATTTCTGCTTGTAGAAAAATAGGTGCAAACCCCTTCCCTTTACTTGTTTATTTTCAGAATTTCAAAACTATTTTCTTCCTAGACTTCAACTTCTTTGAATTCTTTTATTTTTATTGCTTGCAACCATTATGTGAAACTACCCTGTATCTATAATTCTTGCTTGCACTTAAAGTCATAATTATAACATAGCCGGGAATCACACTAGTGGATCTTGAGGTGTTCCTAACACCTTCCCCTCGAGATAATTTCTAACCCTTACCCAATCTCTATTTTTTCCAAATCAAATTTCCTCTTAGTGTCCTAATGCACTTAATCATTAGGTGGCGGCTCTTCAATTCAAAAACCAAATTCCTAAAAGGGAATGAGTTGTCTTCCTAAATGTCATAAACCTAATTTCGCAAGAAAAAGAGGGCATCGACCATGTTTTTCAGCAGAGGGTATTTAGGTAGATCTAAAGAAGATAGAGGCAGTCAAGACCTAGCCTCGATCCACATCAGCTACAGAGATTCAGAGTTTCTTAGGTTTGTCAGGCTATTATTGTTGGTTCGTGGAAGGGTTTTCATCTATTGCAGCTACGATGACCAGGTTGACCCAGAAGGGTGCCCAGTTCAGATGGTTAGATGAGTGTAAGGCGATCTTTCAGAAGCTCAAGAAAGTTTTGACTACTGCACTAGTGTTGGTTTTGCCCACAGGTTCAGGGCCTTCCACAGTTTACTATGATGCATTTCGTATTAGACTTGGTGCGGTGTTGATGCAGGATGGCAAGGTCATTGCCTATGCTTCACGGCAGTTGAAGATTCATGAGAAATCTATCTAGTTCATGATTTGGAGTTAGCAGCCATTGTTCACGTGCTGAAGATTTGGAGGAATTATCTGTATGGCGTGGCATGTGAGGTGTTCATACATCACAAGAGTCTACATTACTTATTCAAGCAGAAGGAGCTAAACTTAAGGCAGAGAAGGTGGTTGGAGCTGTTGAAAGACTATGATATCACCATCTTATATCATCCAAAAAAGGCCAATGTGGTGGCCGATGCTTTGAATAAAAAGTCAGCCAGTGTGGACAATCTTGCTTTGGATGTTCGGGCTTTGGCCAATCAATTCGCAAGGTTAGATATTTCTGAGCTCATCCGTGTATTAGCTTGCACAGTTGCTTGCTCTTCTTTATTGGAGCGTATCCAAGATCGGCACTATGATGATCCTCATTTATGTGTTCTCAGAGACACGGTGCAGCACGGAGATGCCAAGCAGGTCACACTAGGAGATGATGGAGTTTTAAGGATGCAAGGTCATAATTGTGTGCCTAATATGGATGAACTTGGAGAGTTGATTCTAAAGGAGGCCTATAGTTCCCGGTACTCTATTTATCCGGGCGCCGCTAAGATGTATCAGAATTTATGGCAGCATTATTGGTGGAGGAGGATGAAGAAGGACATTGTTGCGTATGTGGCTCAGTGTTTGAATTGTCAGCAGGTTAAGTACGAACATCAGAAGCCTGGTGGTGTGTTCCAGAAGATTGAGATCCCTGAGTAGATGTGGGAGCGTATCACTACGGACTTCGTTGTTAGACTCCCACAGACTCAGAGGAAGTTCGATGTAGTGTGGGTTATTGTTGATAAGCTGACCAAGTCAGCATATTTCATTCCTGTGGCAGTCTTCTATTCTTCCGAGAGGTTAGCTGAAATCTATATCCGGGAGATTATTCGTCTCCATGGTGTGCCCGTATCTATCATCTCGGACTGAGTTACGCAGTTTACCTCACATTTCTGGAGGGAAATTTAGCTAGAGTTGGGCATACGGGTTGAGTTGAGCACATCATTTCATCCTCAGACGGAAGGGCAGTCCAAGCGGACTATTCAAATTTTGGAGGATATGCTCCGAGCTTGTGTCATTGACTTTGGAGGCTCGTGGGATCAATTCTTGCCTTTAGTGGAGTTTGCCTACAACAACAACTACCAGTCGAGTATCCAGATGGCTCCCTATGAAGCTTTATATGGTAGGCGGTGTCGGTCGCCGGTTGGATGGTTTGATCCAGGAGAGGCTCGGTTGTTGGGTACAGATCTAGTGCAGGATGTCTTGGACAAGGTCAGGATCATTCAGGATAGGCTTTGTATAGCTCAGTCCAGGCAAAAGAGTTTTACCGACCATAAGGTTTGTGACTTGGCATTCATGGTCGGTGAGCGGGTATTTCTTTGAGTGTAGCCGATGAAGGGCATAATGAGATTTGTGAAGAAAAACAAGTTATCCCTAGGTTTATTGGCCCGTTTGAGATTCTTGATCGAGTGGGAGAGGTGGCTTATAGACTCACGTTGCTGCCAAGCTTATCAGCTGTGCATCCAGTGTTTCATATGTCCATGCTTCGGAAGTATCACGGAGATCCATCCCATGTGTTGGATTTCAGCACTATCCAGTTGGATAAGGACTTATCTTATGGGGGGAGCCAGTAGCTATTCTAGACCGGCAGGTTCGTCAGTTGAGATTGAAGAGTTATCTTTCTGTCTGTGTTCACTGGAGAGGTCATCCTGCTGAGGCATCGACCTGGGAGACTGAGTCCGATATGCGAAGCCATTATCCACATCTTTTCCCCGACTCAGGTACTTCCTTCTTATGTCCGTTCGAGGACGAACAATTGTTTTAGAGGTGGAGGATGTGATGACCCAAAAAGTCATCACTTGTTTTAGAAACAAATTCAGTATTTCGAGGCCTAAAACCCTCCTTTTTACCTCACCTCGATTTGCATGCGCAGTTGGGACGCATAGCCGGAAATCCGTTATATGAAAATCTACGAAAAATAATGAATTTTGCCATTAAAATGAATTTAAGTTGACTTTAGTCAACATTTTGAGTAAACGGACCTGGATACTTGTTCTACGATCCCAGGAGGATCGTAAGAATATGTGGGACTTGGGCGTATGCCTGGAATTGAATTCCAAGGTCCCTAGCCTGAGAAATGAATTTTTAAAGAAAATTGTTTTCTGGAAAATATATGAGTTTTTGAAAATGAAATGTGTTTGAAATTTGATAGTATCGGGCCCGTATCTTGGTCCTGGAGCCCGGTATAGGTCTTATAATGATTTAAGATGAGTCTGTGAAATTTGGTAAGAAATAGACTTGAATTGACGTGAATCGGACCTTATTTGAGAAACATTGGAAATTTGATGTTGTTAAGTGATTTCATGATTTTGATGCTATATTCATAGTTGTTGATGTTATTTTGGTGATTTGAATGCCGAGAGAGTTCGTATGATATTTTTAGGTTGGTGTGGATATTTGGTTTGGAGCCCCGAGGGCTCGGCTGAGTTTTGGATAGGCCACAGAGTAGGATTTGACTTGGGAAAATTGCAGGTTTTAGCTGTTCTATTGCAGGCCTGCAGGCTTCGCATTTGTGAGTTTGCAAATACGAAGGCTGTGTGTTGCAAATACGAACATAGCCCAGGCCAGCCAACCTCGCAAATGCGATGTTTCCCCTTTTGGCCAGTCGTCACAAATGCAATTCAACCATCGCAAATGCGACTTCGCATTTGCGACAGGTCTATTACAAATGTGAAGAAGACTTGAAAACTGGTTTGGTCGCAAATGTGATCTTAGTAGACTTCTGGGTTCGCAATTGGTCGCAATTGCGAATCAGAGACCTGTGAAATCCATACTTAGACAAATTTTTAACCCCTTTTTCATATCTTCTCAAAACATAAACACTCTAGGGCAATTTTTCAAAGGCAACTTCTTCTCCAAATCAATTTTAAGTCGTTTTTAACTAGTTTGTTTACATCATTTCACATGATTTAACTCAAAATCAGTGATTTTCATGGGGAAATTAGGTGTTTTGGCTAGAACCTAGGTTTTTCAAATTTTAGGGATTTGGACCTCGATTTGAGGTTTGGTTTAAAAAAAATTATATATTTGAGTTTGTGAGTGAATGGGCAGTCGAGTTTTGGTTCGAACCTCGGGTTTTGACCATGTGGACCTGGGATCGATTTTTGACTTTTTGGGAAAAACTTTAGAAAACTTATTTCCATGCATTAGAATTGATTCATTTAGCATTCATTGATGTAATTAGGTAACTTGTGACTAGATACAAGCGAATTGGTGGTGGAATCAAGAGGTAACGCGATAGTTGAGGCTTGAACGGTGTTCGTGGTATCGAGGTAAGTGTTTGGTCTAACCTTAGCTTGAGGGATTAGGAGTTGTGTCTTATTTGCTATGTGTTATTCATTGAGTACGACGTATAGGCATGGTGACGAGTATCTATACGTTAGTGTCAAGCATGACCGTGAGTCTTATGTTGTGATTAATATGATTCCATTGTATTGTTCATGTTTAACATGGTGATTGCTATTGTTGAGAAATGTTTGTGGAAAGAATATTGGTAATTGTATATTGAGGAGCATTGGCTCAAGTTGCAAAATGGTTTGTGAAAGTATAATTATCAATTGAACCTTATAGAGCATTGGCTCAAATTGTGAATCAAGTTGTGAGACAAATGTGAAAATGAGAAAAGGTCTATGATATTGATCCCCTGCCAGGACGTTGTTGCTTTTAATGTTATTCCCTTGCTGGGATTTTATTGTGACTCATTTATTCCTTTCCCTTGTTGTTTGTGTTTGTTGTTTGGGTGAGGAAGTGTAAAGCACGAAGGGTGATGCCGTGCATAGTTTTGGTGAGAGAGTGCTAAAGCACGAAGGGTGATGCCGTGTATTATTTTGTGAGGAAAAGTGTAAAGCATGAAGGAAAATGCCGTGCCGCACGATGTACCATTCTGTGCAGCTTATATTGATTTTATGGCGAGGATGAGAGTAAAAGCACGAAGGGTGATGCCGTGCAGTTTATATTAATTTTATGGTGAGGATGAGAGTAAAAGCACGAAAGGTGATGCCGTGCACTTATTTGATTTTCGATTCGTGTTGATAATTGAATTGTGGTGTTCCATATATTTAACTGTTGTCTTCCTGTTGCTATCTAATATTTCCCTGTAGCATGCTTCCCCCTCCCATCCTTGACTGTATATTTCTGCTTCTATTTTCCACTATACATTATTTATCTGCACAAGTTTATTTGGTAGTCTGGTCCTAGCCTCGTCACTACTTCACCAAGGTTAGGCTAGGCACTTACCAGCACATGGGGTCGGTTGTGCTGATACTACACTCTGCACTCTTTTGTGCAGATCCCAGTGCTGTAGACTTCAGACCGCAGTGAGATTGCTGTTTCTTGTTCATCAGGCGACCTAAGGTAGTCCTGCAGGTGTCTGTAGGCCTTGGTGTCACCTTCTATTTACTATTCCTATTTATTTCATGTATTTCCAGAGACAGTGTTGTATTTAATTCTTTCAGACCTTTATTTATAGTACTCCTAGTCAGTCTGTGAAGTTGTGACACCAAATCTTGGGTAGTTTTGTTATGGAATGGCCTTAGCAGTATCAGTAAACTTGGAATTTACTTCGTCCGCTTATTAAATTTTGTTGATTATGACCTGTTGTCTTTTACCTGTTATCGGATTAAAAATGGAAAGAAGGTAAGTAGTTCAGTTGGTTGGCTTGCATTGCTTTCACTAGTAGGCGCCATCATGACTCCCGAGAGTGGGAAATTCGGGTCGTGACAATGAATTTATGGTGATTTTTATAAGGCAAAGAGATTAGTTTCTAAGTTAGGACTTTCATCAATGAGAATTTATTATTGTGAAGATGGTTGCATGTTATATTATAAAGATGATGCAAATTTAAACAGTTGTAAATTTTGTGAAAAGCCTCATTTCAAGAGGCTTTCTAGCGGGAATATGGTCTCTATCAAGGTGATTCATTATTTACCTCTTATACCTAGGTTAAAGAGGTTATATGCATCGGTGAGTTCTGCTCCTCATATAAGATGGCACTTTGAAAATAGAAGACCACCTGATGTTATGTGTCATCCTTCAGATGGAGAAGCTTGTAAGCACATTGATAGGACATATCCAGATTTTGCTAGTGAACCAAGGAAAATTCGGTTGGGTTTGTGTGCAGATGGCTTCATGCCTTTTTTTGTATCCGTGACACCATATTCATGTTGGTCTGTCTTTCTTGCACATTATAATCTACCACCCGAGTTGTGCATGACTAGTCCATATATATTTTTAAATTGTATTATCCTCGGTCCACGTAATCCAAAAAGTTTGATTGATGTATATTTGCAACCTTTGATTGATGAGCTTAAACAATTGTGGTACGATGGTGTTGAAACATATGTCATATCAACCAAGCAGAATTTCAATTTGCATGCTAATTTAATCTGGAAAATTAATTATTTTCCTGCGTATGGAATATTTTCTAGGTGGATGACTGCTGGGAAGCTAGCTTGTCCTTACTGCATGGAAAATAGTAAAGCGTTCACTTTAAAACATGGCCGAAAACAGTCATGGTTTGATTGTCATCGTCAATTCTTGCCTCCTAATCATAAGTTTAGAAGGATGAAAAATGCATTCAAAAAGAATAAAATGGAATATGATTCTCCACCTCCGATACTTTCAAGTGAGGAAATTTGGGAGAGAGTCCAGAATTTCAGTAAAGTTACTGAAGCTCCACCTTATAGATTCCCCGGATACGGGTTACTCATAATTGGACGAAACATAGCATATTTTGGGAGTTGCCTTATTGGAAGGATAATCTTCTCCACCACAACCTTGATGTCATGCATATTGAGAAAAATTATTTTGACAATTTTTTCAACACAGTGATGGATGTTAAAGGTAAGACAAAGGATAACCCGAAGGCTAGAATGGACTTACAAGAATATTGCAGGCGGCCTGAATTGTACTTGCAGAGAGAAAACAATGGTAAGATATTCAAGCTCAAAGCAAGTTACACATTTACTTTGGAGGAAAGACGACAAATTTGTGATTGGGTAACGAAATTGAAGATGCCTGAGGGTTATGCATCGAATCTTGGAAAAAAAGTTGATATGGATGTAGGGAAGTTGAGCCATTTGAAAAGTCATGATTGTCATGTTTTCATGGAGACATTAGTGCCTATTGCATTTTGTGGTTTGCCTGAAAGAATCTGGAAACCCATCAAAGAGATTAGTTTGTTTTTCAAAGACTTGTGTTCTTGCACATTAAGGGAAGAAAACCTACTCCGGATGGATCAGAACGTTCGCGTAACTTCAAGTAAGATGGAAAAAATATTTCCATGTGGTTTTTTTGATGTGATGGAACACCTTCTAATCCACCTTTACACGAGGTGCGACTTGGAGGGCCTGTTCAATGCAGATGGATGTATCCCTTTGAGAGGTAATATTTTAAGTTTGATGTAATTTTCTATTTTATTTGAACGTTCTTGGCTAACCTGAAATTATGTAGGACAATTGGCAAATGCAAACAATTTGTTAAGCAAAGGAATAGGATTGAAGGATCTATATACGAAGCTTATCTTGCAAGGAAAACTGCTCATTTTTGTTCTTATTATTTTGAGAGTAATGTGCCATGTGCTAGGATTAGGCCTAATAGGCACACGGTCGAATGTGTGAATGATCCATTATATCCGCCTATGTCCATATTCAATCAACCAGGCCGATATTCTATGGATGTTAGAAGGAGAAGTTTGAGTGATATGGAGTACAAGTCAGCTGCACTTCATGTGTTGCTAAATTGTCCCGAAGTTGTACCATTTCTCAAGTAAGTATTGATTTAGTAGTTATCAAAATGTAAAATTTATTATGACTACATCTCAATGCAACTACTAAAAATATTTGATGTGATACAGTCACTTCGTGGGTCAATTTGGCCATGATGATGTATATTTGAGATTTGATACGTGGTTCAAACAATTTGTAAGTTTATCCTTATAATATTCTAACACTATGTAGGTAAACAATGTTTGGAAGTTGTGCTAATTTATGAATTTTTTAACAATATGTAGGTATGATCCAAATAATGGTGTAAATCAATTTTTGAAAGATATATCTTTAGGACCTGGGCTTCAGGTCACAAAAATGTCTAAGTACGTTGTGAATGGTTATAAGTTTCATACCAAGGATTGGTCTAAAAATAAAAATAGCAACAACAACGGGGTGTGGGTTGAAGGTGGTGAAGGCAACCAAGTTGGAGATATTGATTATTATGGTGTGCTCAAAGAAATAGTAGAACTAGAATATACAGGTTGGCCATTTAAGAAATTGATACTCTTTAGATGCAAGTGGTTTGACGCAAATCCAACAAGAGGTACAAGAGTACACAATCAATACAACATAATTGAGGTTAATCATACGAGGGAGTGTGATCGCTATGATCCATTCATAATTGCACTTAATGTTAGGCAAGTTTATTATGCTCCTTATCCATTGCGACAGAATAAGTGCGATTTTGTGGGTTATAATAAAAACTAAGCCCATAGGTAGGATGGAAGTCGAGAATGTGTTAGATGTTGCATATCAAAACGATATCTCCAGTGTTCATCAAATAGTGGATAAAATTTTAGAAAATAATTTGGAACATCCTAAACACATATTGGAAGAAGTTGATATAAATGAAGTAATCAACTGATAAAGCTCAAACTAGTGAGGAAGAAGAATTCTTGGACGAGGAACAATAAGCCGATGAGCTTTAAAAAGTTGTTTTCTTTAAAAACTCTTGTTTTATAGCTAGTTTCTTATATGTTTCAATCTAAATATATAGTATATTATGCAGATGACAGGCAAGGGTCGAGGTAACAATGACTCTACTGGTTCTCGGGGTCAAGAAAAGGATAGGAAGGCAATGAGGAGGGTAGAAGATAATACTGCATCTTTTACACCATCTTCAGAGTTGCCTATGCCTATGCTTAGGTCTTATCCTCCACCCCAAGGCTATTCTCAGCTGCCAGAACATCACGAGCCCTACACCTTCATGAAGACACCAGGTCTTTCATCACTGGGCCATAGGACTATACGTCTGGCATACAGTCCAGCTGCCTTACGACCACGTGGATCGCAGCCATCTGCATCGCATGGATCGCATCCATCCATGTCACATCCCTATTGATCACATCCATCCGTGTCACTGCCATTCGGGTCGTAGACACCAGTATCACAACCACTTGTGGTCCATCAAGCTATGTCGCAGTCACAGGGATCACAACCATCTTTATGAATAACTCCATCTATTTCAGGCATTCGCTTGCGAGATAGTAGCTCTGACCCCCTACACCTTCCACACATGCCTCTAATACACATGCTTCGGACGGTGAAGCTGATGATGACGAGGAGGTGCATTATGATAAATATGGCAGGATCATCATAGTCCTTGAGGGTGATGGGTAAGAGTTATTTGTTATTTTTATGTTTATCGTTATGTACAATTTGTACTAAGATATTAATGTGTTTTTTAAATTAAATCGCAGGTTCATCTCGAGTAATATTACTAAGAGGATAATCACCAAATCCACCAGAAAGCTTTATGATGGCCCTTATGCGACTTCGAGTGAATTCCCATTCTCGCTGAAGGAGCAAATTTTCAATCAATTTAAGTTATAATTGTTCTTTTAAATAGTATAATTATTTATATTTATGATATTTCCACATAATATTTATGTAGCGACCGGACTGGTCGTTTTGTATTTTTGAACCCCGTTCCCTTAAATAAAACTTCCCGCACTTGCTTTAGCTATTTTATGACTTGCAGGGACGGGTGGTTCGGAAGTTAGAAGAGTTTTGAATAAGAATAAGTCTAGTTGCTTCTTTAAATTTCTTTAAAAAGGCCAAGTTTGACTTCGATCAACATTTTAGGGAAACTGACCCGGAATCGTGATTTGACAATTTTTGAGGGTCCGTGGGAAAATATGGGACCTGGATGTATGCCCGGAATCGAATTCCGAGGTCCGAAGCCCGAGTAATGAATTTTTATGTGAAATTGTTAAGTTAAAGTTTCAAAGATTTAAATAAACCAAGAAATCATTGTTTTCCTAGGTATCGGGTTCGGATTTCAATTCCAAAACTCGGTACAAGTCCGAAATGTTAGTTAAGACTTACCCATAAAATTTGGTGTCAATCCGATTAGTTTAAGGGCGTTTTGACTCGTTGGAGGAGAATTAAGAACTTGAAGTTCAATGATTTGATTTATTTGGTTTTGGGGTTGATTCCTCGATTTAGCGTTGTTTTGAGTGTTTTGAGGGTTCGAGTAGGTCCGCATCGTGATTTCAGACTTGTCGGTATGTTCGGACGGGGCATGGGAGCCCCGAGCGTCAAACGAGTGAGGCTCGAGTAAAGTAAGAATTTGGAAAATGATTGAAGTTTGCTGCTTCTGTCATAACCACATCTGCGGTTCTTGGACCATAGAAGTGGGACCGTAGATGTGGTCATCAGATCGCAGAAGCGGAGAAGGGCAGGCCAGGGGAAACATCAAAAGCGGCCCAGGGACCGCAGAAGTGGTTCCGCCTATGCGACCCCCAGACCGCAGAAGCGGTCCAGCCCCAAATCCCAAAAGCCGCAGAAACGGATTCTGCAGAAGCGGGAATACTTCCGCAGATGCGAAAATAACTAGGGACAGAAGGGTTCATTTAATACAAACTCCAACTCATTTCTCTCATTTTTCACTCTACACTTAGGCGATTTGGGTTCATCCAAGAGAGGGTTTCCACATAACTTGGTAAGGTAAGTAATTTTCCTTCATCCTTAGGTTAAATACATGTATATTAGGTAGATTAAACACTAAAAATTTAGTAAAACTCAAGGATTTGAGCTAAACCTAGGGTTTTAATAAAACTAAGAATTTATCATGTAACTTTCCATGTAATGAACTAGAAATCATATATTTGTGATCCTTAGGTGATAGAGAATAACTTCCTTCGAAAAATCTTGGAATCCGGGCACGTGGGCCCGGGGTCGATATTTAGAAAACTTGTATTAATGGTTAGGAAATTGCTTAAACAATCAGAATTTAACCTTGTAAGCCCTTATTGACTAGTTCTTGCTTATTTTAATTAGTTGGTGCTTGTTTGGCTACGAATTGAGGGTTTGTGCTTATTCTTGATATTGGAAGTTCACTTCGGAGCGAGGTGAGTCTCCTTTATAACCTCGTAAGAGGGAATTGTCCCCATAGGATTAATGATTGAGTAATTTTTGCTAAATGCGCGACTACGCATGCGCTAGGTGACGAGAGCCCGTGCGTAGCTATTACTATGTTAAATGTCCGGGTAGTTTAGGACGCACAACATACCTATTAAATGTATCTCTTATGTTAACTTGTGGTTATGAGAACTTAGTGTATACCAGAGACTTAAAAAGGGGATATGAGCATACTTCCGTAGTTATTTAAGTTTGGCTTGGTATTTTTGACCATTTATGTGCCATGTGTGTGAACTTGATATTTTATCCTTATTTGTGGATCGGGCCGATCGCCTTGGTATAAATAGATGCATCTATAGGCTCGCCGTCAACCCTTGACAAGTGCACAATTTATTTCTGTTGGTTCGGGCCGTTGCCTCGATATTATGTGCGCATGTTAGTTGTGGGAAAGCTTATACTTGCTTTATTTTGCCATTATCTCATATGATAAATTAAAAACTTGATGTAGTAAGGTTCTTGACTTATACCACTTGTCATAAACTGTTGATGCTTGTAAATTCCATGATTTGAACACATCATACTTATATATATATATATATATATATATTAATTGACCTTAGTAAGTATCGAGTCAACTTCTCGTCTCTACTTCTTCAAGATTAGACGGGATACTTACTGGGTACATGTTGTTTATGTACTCATGCTACACTTTTGTACTTAAATGTACAGGATTTGAGGCAGGTGGAGTCGGACATCATTCTGGTGCATATTAGTGAGCGCGTCTGGGACTTCTACGGTGAGCTGCATTTCTTTCATGCTGATCCGCATCCAAAGAAGTCTTCCTTTGTATTTTTTTTGTTTTCTCTATGCATCCTGATTCAGACAGTAGGATAGGGTATTATTCTTTTGTGTATATTCTACTAGTTTCCCGTAGCTTGTGACACCAGGTTCTGGCACACACAGTGGCAGACGTTATTTTGGGTTGTATAACTGCCTTTAAAAATTATTGATCTTTACTGGGTTTTAACCTTAAATTGGAAAAATCTATTATAGTGGTTTTGGAAAAGGTAAAATGAGAATTTAATTATACTTCCGCGTTGGCTGGCCTGACAAATGGTGTCGGGCGCCATCATGACCTATTATGGAAAATGGGTCGTGACAACATGGTATCAGAGCACTAGGTTCACGTAGGTCTCACAAGTTACAGGCACACCTAATAGAGCCTTGTAGATCGGTACAAAGACGTCTGTATTTATCTTCGAGAGGCTATAGGGTGTTAGGAAAGACTACTCTTTATTCATTTTCTATCGTGCAGTGGTCAGTGTACTAAATTTCTTCTTCTATTCTCTCACAGATGGTGAGGACTCGTACCGCCGACGTTCCGAACCTGGGAGGAGCTGCTCCCCTGTTACTAGAGGCCGAGGTAGAGGCCGGGGGAGGGCACCGGCCCATGGTAGGGGACGAGGGCATCCCAGATTTATTCCAGTTGCACCACCGGCAGACCCTGCGAGGGATCCCACTATTGAGGAGCAGGGCGAGGCACCCGCAACTGTGCCTTCTCCGGCGGATTTCATGACTGCGCCGGGATTTCAGGAGGTCATGGGCCGTATGCTTTGGTTCATGGACACCATGACTCTGGCTGGTTTATTTCCAACAGAACCAGCTGCTTTACAGGCAGGAGGGGGAGCACAGATCCCTACTGCTCAGGCTCTAGGTCATGCAGCTGCGGTATATCAGACTCCAGGTGCACTACCCGTAGAGGGGGTTTAGCCAGTTGCTGCAGCGGCACCCCAGCCTAGGCTAGCTGTGGAGTTCGATCCATAGAAGTTACTAGACAGATGGATCAGACTTCACCCTCAAGTCTTCGGAGGTGAGCGTCATGAGGACGCCTAGGATTTCATCGACAGGTGCAGGGACAGACTGCATGCTATGAGGATATTGGAGTAGCATGGAGTCGACTTCACTACTTTTCAGCTTGAGGGCAGGGCCTATAGATGGTGGCAGTCCTATGTTCTTGGTAGGCCCACCGGTTCTCCTCCCATCACCTAGGGTCAGTTTGTACAGTTGTTCTTGGACAGGTATATTCCGCCCTCTGAAAGGGAAGAGCTGCGGTATCAGTTTGAGCACCTCGAGCAGGGTCAGATGTCTGTGACCGACTATGAGGTGAGGTTTTCTGAGTTATCTCGCCATGCACTTATGATACTCCCTACAGATGTAGAGAGAGTGCGGAGGTTTGTCCCCGGATTGCAGCCCAGTATTCGATCGGGTATGGCCCGAGAGGTGGAGATGGGTACAGAGTATCAGCTTGTGGTCGAGATTGCTCGCCGGATTGAGGGGTATCGTCAGAGGGGTAGGGAGAAGATATAGTAGGACAAGAGAGCCAGATTCTTTGGAGAGTTCAGAGGTGCCCTAGCTAGGGGCAGTGGGGTCAGCCCAGTAGGCCCCCATCTTCAGCACCACCACCTCCCGCCCGGGGTGCTCCAGCATGCCCCTATTTCAGTGCCATACCATAGAGTTCCTACCGCCCGCCAGCTATTCAGGGTTCTTCCAATGGGTATTCAGGTCCTCAGGGTTCTTCTGGTCCCTACTTCACTGCTACCGGAGACTTCATATCGCCCACTAGCTATCCAGGCTCCTCCCACAGGGTCTACGAGCCATCAGGGACAGTCATCAGGGCAGTAGGTCGCTGCACCACATTGTTTTGAGTGTGATGACACAGGCCACATGAGGAGATACTGCCCCAAGCTTAGGGGCACGGCAGTACAGCAGGGGCAGCAGCCCATGACTCCAGCACCAGTAGCCCAGCCGCCTAGAGGTGAAGGGCAGACTGGTAGAGGCAAACCCAGAGGTGGAGGCCATACAGGAAGAGGTCAGCCAGCTACTCCTCAGTCAGGTGGAGGCCAGACAGCCAGTGCTCCAGCTAGATTCTATGCTCTTCCAGCCAGGCCGGATGCATTGGCCTCAGATGCCGTCATCACAGATATTATCTCTGTCAGCGGTAGAGATGCATCAGTATTATTTGATCCAGGGTCTACTTATTTATATGTATCATCTTTGTTTTCTCGTTTCCTGGCTATTTCTCCTGAGCCTTTGGGTGTTCCTGTTCATGTGTCCACTCCTGTGGGTAATTCTGTGGTTGTGGACCGGATCTACCGGTCTTGTGTGGTTACTTTCTGCAGTTTTGAGACTAGAGCAGATCTTCTGTTGCTCGATATGATCGATTTTAAGCTTATCGTGGGCATGGATTGGTTATCTCCATATTGCTCTATTCTAGATTGCCATGCCAATACTGTTTCTCTAGCGATGCCAGGGTTGCCGAGATTGGAGTGGAAGGGTTCCACAGTTGATATGCCTAGCAGGGTCATTTCTTTCCTAAAGGCTCAGTGCATGGTGGAGAAGGAGTATTTGGCTTATTTAGCTTATGTGCAAGACACCACCGCGGATTCTCCGATGATTGATTCAGTGCCAGTAGTCCGAGAGTTCGTCGATGTTTTTCCTTTTGATCTTCTTGGCATGCCTTCAGACCGTGATATTGATTTCTATATTAATTTGGCTCCAGGCACTCAGCCTATATCTATCCCGCCGTACCGTATGGTTCCTAAGAAGCTGAAGGAGCAGTAAGAGGAGTTGTTAACAAAGGGGTTTATTAGGCCCAGTGTATCGCCTTGGGGTGTACCAGTGCTATTCGTGAAGAAGAAGGATGGGACTATGCAGATGTGTATCGATTATCGCTAGTTGAACAAAGTCACCATCAATAACAAGTATCCATTGCCCCATATTGATTATTTGTTTGACCATCTGCAGGGTGCTAGGGTGTTCTCTAAGATCAACTTGAGGTCAGGGTATCATCAGCTGAAGATTCGGGATTCGGATGTTCCGAAAATTGCATTCAGGACTAGGTATGGCTACTATGAGTTTCTGGTGATGTCCTTTGGCTTGACTAATGCTCCAGCAGCATTTATGGATTTGATGAACAGGGTGTTCAGGACTTATATTGATTCTTTTGTCATCGTCTTCATGGACGACATCTTGATATACTCACGTAGCCTGGGGAGCACGAGCAACATTTGAGAGTAGTGCTTCAGACCTTGTGAGAGCAGTAGCTTTATGCTAAGTTCTCCAAGTGTGAGTTTTGGCTAGAGTCAGTAGAATTCTTGGGGCATGTAGTGTCAGGAGAGGGTATTAAGGTGGATCCCAAGAAGATTGAGGTAGTTCAGAGTTGGCCGCGTCCTACTTCAGTGACTGAGATCAGGAGTTTCTTGGGGTTAGCAGGTTATTACTGGCGATTTATGCAGGGATTTTCATCTATTGCATCGCCTCTAAACAGATTGACCCAAAGGGGTTCTCTATTCTATTAGTCCGATGATTGTGAGGAGAGCTTCCAGAGCTCAAGACGGCTTTGACTACGACACCAGTTCTTGTATTGCCTTCCGATTCAGGGATGTATACAGTGTATTGCAACGCTTCTCGCATTGGCTTGGGATGTGTGTTGATGTAAGAGGGGCGAGTTATTGCATATGCTTCGTGTCAGCTGAAGGTTCATGAGAAAAATTACCCTGTGCACAATCTAGAGTTGGCGGCGATTGTTCATGCTCTTAAGATATGGAGACATTATTTATATGGAGTGTCATGTGAGGTTCATACAGACCATCGCAGCTTGCAGCATCTGTTCAAGCAGAGGGATCTTAATTTGAGGCAGCGCAGGTGGCTTGAGTTACTAAAGGATTATGACATTACCATTCTTTATCATCCAGACAAGGCAAATATGGTCGCGGATGTCTGAGTAGGAAGGCGGAGAGTATGGGTAGCTTGGCATTCATTCCTGCTGAGATGAGACCATTAGCTTTGGACATTCAATCTTTAGCTAAAAGACTTGTGAGATTGGATATTTCAGAGCCCAGCCGGGTTCTAGCATGTGTGGTTGCTCAGTCTTC
>MU718352.1:5363-80720 GCA_026770625.1 Nicotiana glauca
GATGCTCCCATTGCACCTCATGACCTACATAGGTCTTACTCTAACTATTACAATACCGCCACGACGGATGAGATGCCGAAATTCATAATCAACTGCCGAATCAACAATTCATCGAGTCTATACTTCTGACAAGGAACATTACCACATTCTGAACCAAATAATGATCTTTACTCATTAATATACTTCATATAATCGGATTGCACTGATCCTAAATCCCACAATCTCATCTTACCCAGTATGAACTGCTCAGGCAATAAGCCACTCCGAATGCGATCACAAGTCTCATATGACGCCACAATGTGCCAATAGGCCACCAATCCGAACACAACACAAACAAGAAATCGAACTTTGGAAGGAATTACCTAACCCCCGCGCTAATACGGATTTTCCTTAGAAGATAAGAAGCGAAACACGTAAAAAATAGCATATAGAAAACCAGACTCGACATCACACTGTTGCGGCGCGCAACCCGATCTAAATAACATACCCATGGCGGCGTGCCACCCGATCCACATATAGATCTCACATAAGGAGATTGCACTTCGAGCTAAATCTGCTCATTACAATAAAAACATCGAATTCGATCGCAATCACGCTAAGTGCATAATACCACCCCTGAGAAAACACATGGCGCTATAGACTACAAAACTCAAGCACAACTGAGGTGCGATACAAGATATGAATCTCAAGAGCCATTCTGCTCACATAACATCATCGCCACACGGAACCTTAACACATAAGAATTTAACAAGTCGTTTCACAACTCATACGGTGCAATACATCATTACCTGGAATAGCTGATGACAAAATAACACCCCGACTGTTCCTCCATAGGGAACGCTCGCAGAAACAAACACAACTGGCCTGATATAAAGCCATATTCATAAATAAATCAATCCACCGATCTCAAGCCGATTTCTTATTGCACCAACTTGGCCAATTACCTTTCAAAGGTCCGTAGTAACCCCTTTTTGCCTCATATCACGTAAGAATAACCATCATAACCCGAGCAACCTCCTCAGTTTATAACCCAATATACAAAGTGCCCTCCAGGCATAAATTCTTAAATTAATGATATTACCACAATCCTCATACTTTGTTTAAATCTTTAGCCAATCAAGTGACTACATGTCACACTTATACAATCTTCCCGTGGGACACGTTCCCACAATCTTCTGAAATAAATAACGGGTCCGCACATCTAAACCATTGGACGCACTAACGCTGAAAAGCGATCCAGAATCCTTAACCAGGATGCAAAATCTCTTCCACAACACATCGATCGCAGGTGACGCTGAGGACAATACCAATTTACTCTAATCATTCAACCCCTTCCTTGCTCATCCGAGCCCGTGACATCCTTGTCAACACCGAATGCAACCTTGATCCTCACTTCACATTTTCGTACCTCTCACCGCACCCAACGTGCCAAAATACAATAGGACACGATTTTCATCATAACTCCAAAATCATTAATATTTTAACACTTTATCATATACAAACTTTTCACTTAACTCACTTCAGGAGAATCATAGCAACACACATGTAAATTCCTATAATCGTAGAATATGCAAATCTGCAAGCAGTGGTCCAAGCCACTATAGCCCTTCCGGAATTTGCTTTCACTTAACAAGCCATAACAGAAGAATGCCCCTGATAAATCATCAATCATGGCGGCCGACAGGCCTCACACAACAACAACAACAACAAAAATGGCCCAGTATGATCTCACAAGTGGGATCTGGGGAGGGTAATATGTACGTAGACCTTACACCTTCCCCGAGGGGTAGGGAGACTGTTTCCAGGAGACCCTCGGCAAGAAAGAGACAAGAGGAGATATATTAGTACTATGAATAGAATCATAATAAAATAACATAAAATAACATACATAACATAAAATAACAAAAAACAACAGCAATATATGAAATCTAGAAAATATGAAAAAGAAGAAAGGTATAATAATATCTACCAGATCAAGCCCTGTATCAGTCTCTGACCTGTAGCATCCTAGGACTAACTCCTAACTGTCTATTCGCACTCTAGTGCCTTGTAGAAATATTCACAACTTTCCCTAACGTATAACCTTAATGCTCGACCTCCACAGTTCCCTGTCAGGAGCCATTTCCTCAGTAATCCTAAGTCACATCATGTCCTGCCTGATCACCTCGCCCCAATACTTCTTAGGTCTCCCTCTACCTCTCCTCGTGCCCACCACAGCCAGTCGTTCACACCTCCTCACAGGTGCATCAGAACTCCTCCTCTGAATGTGCCCAAACCATCTAAGTCTTGCTTCCCTCATCTTGTTTTCCATGGGGGCCACGCCTAAATTCTCTCTAATAACTTCATTCCTAATCCTATCCATCCTTGTATGCCCGCACATCCACCTCAACATCCTCATCTCTGCTACTTTCATTTTCTGGATGTGTGTGTTCTTAACCGGCCAACACTCGGTCCCATACAACATGGCTGGCCTAACCACTACTCTATAAAACTTACCTTTTAGTAACAGTGGCACTTTCTTGTCACACAGAACTCCCTACGCTAACCTCCACTTCAACCAACCCACTCCTATACGGTGTGTGACATCCTCGTCGATCTCCCCGATCCCCTGAATAACTGACCCAAGGTAGTTGAAACTACTTCTCTTAGGAATGATTTGAGAGTCGAGCCTCACTTCCCCTCCCACTTCCATCGGCTCGGCCCCAAATATACACTCGAGGTATTCCGTCTTCGTCCTGCTCAACCTGAAGCCCTTAGACTCAAGTGTCTTTCTCCAAACCTCTAGCCTCTCGTTGACTCCGCCTCGTGTCTCATCAATTAGAACTATGTCATAAGAAAATAGCATGCATCATGGCACCTCCCCTTGAATATGGTGAGTTAGTGCATCCATCACCAGGGCAAATAGGAAAGGGCTTAACGCAGACCCTTGGTGCAACCCCGTAACAACTGGAAAATGCTCGGAGTCACCTCCTGCTATCCTTACCTGAGTCTTAGATCCGTAGTACATATCTTTAATCACCCTAATATAGGGAACCGGGACCCCTTTAACCTCTAAGAATCTCCATAGGACCTCTCTAGGGACCTTGTCGTACGCTTTCTCTAGATCAATAAACACCAAGTGGAGATCCTTCTTCTTATCTCTGTATTGCTCCACCATCCTCCTAATAAGGTGGATAGCTTTTGTGGTAGATCGCCCCTACATAAACCCGAATTAGTTGTCTGAAATAGACATCGTCCTTCGCACTCTCGTTTCCACCACTCTCTCCCTGACTTTCATGGTATGACTCAGTAATTTGATACCCCTATAGTTGTTACAGCTCTGGATATCACCTTTATTCTTATACAACGGAACTATTGTACTCCATCTCCACCCTTCAGGCATCCTATTAGTCTTGAATATAACATTAAACAACCCAGTAAGTCATTCCAAGACTGCTCTACCCACACACCTCCAAAGTTCAATTGGAATTTCATCCGGCTCGGTAGCTCTGCCCCTTCTCATCATACGCATTGCCTCCATGACCTCATCGGCCTCAATTTCCTACAATAACTTAATTCAGGAGGACTGTCGGCATTCCTCAATTTACCTAGTACAATATCCTGATCCCTTCCTTCATTTAGAAGTTTATGAAAGTAGGTCTGCCATCTCCTCTTAATCTGGTCATCCCCCATCAACACTTTGCCGTTATCATCCCTTATGCACTTCACTTGGTCCAGATCCCGAGTCATCCTCTCTCTTGCCTTAGCGAGTTGGAATAACTTCTTCTCCCCGCCTTTATTACCTAGCTCCTCATACAGACGAGCGAAAGCTGTCGTCTTAGCCTCCGTTACTACCATCTTCGCCTCCTTCCTAGCTTCCTTATACCTCTCCTTGTTCGTTCTTTTCTCCTCCTCACCAGTGCTCCCTATTAACCATAGGTAAACCGCCTTCTTTGCTTCCACTTTCTCTTGGACAACTACCTTCCACCACCAGTCTCCTTTGTGGCCGCCGGTGCGGCCAGAAGACATCCTTAACACCTCTCTCACCGCCTTCCTTATACAGTCCGCCGCCGTAGACCACATAGTGTTTGCGTCCCCATTACTTCTCCAAGCTCCCATTGTCGATAATCTTCTTTCCAGATCCTGAGCTTTCTCCTTAGTCAAGGTGCCCCACCTAATCCTCGGGCAGCCTCGAATTTGCCTCTTCTTCCTCCTTATCATAATATCAATGTCCATCACCAAAAGCCTATGCTGCGTTGCAAGGGTCTCACCTGGGATAACATTGCAGCCTGCGCATAACCTTCTGTCACATCTCCTGAGGTGGAGATAGTCAATGTGAGTCTTTGCCACCAAACTTCGGTAAGTAACCAAATGATCCTCCCGCTTTGGAAAACTTGAGTTCGCAATCACTAGATCGAATGCCTTGGCAAAATCCAACAATGAAGTGCCCCCTCCATTCCGCTCCCCGACCCGCCATGCACCTCAGTATAACCTCCTGGAGACGACCCAATATGACCATTGAAATCTCCTCCTATGAATAGTCTCTCAGAAGGCGGAAAACTACATATGGTGTCATCCAACCCCTCCCAAAAGCGTCTTTTAATCTCCTCATCCAAGCCGGCTTGTGGCGCGTACGCGCTAATGACATTTAAAGTACACTCACCCACCACCAGTTTAATAGTCATTAGTCTATCATTCACCCGCATGACCTCTACCACCGACTCTCTAAGATGGCTATCTACCAGGATACCTACTCCGTTCTTACCCCCCGTACTCCAGAGTACCACAACTTATACCCATCCGCATTTCTCACCCTCGATCCAACCTACCTATTCTCCTGGACACAAGCGATATTAATCTTCCTCTTCTGAAGGATGTTCGCCAACTCTATAGACTTACTAGTTAGTGGACCTATGTTCTATGACCCGATTCTCAACCTTTAGGCTCCCTTGCCCCCTCTACTTCCCCTACCTCCGGACCCACCCCCTGACCCCGGCCCCACACTCTGCCCCACCCGAGGACATGTCCCTAATCTATCATTCCAGACTGCAGCCACTACCCCTACGACAATCCAAAGAAGACTCGCTAGTGCACAACGAATAACGAATCAAAATAGAAATAAACAAGTGACTACTAGTACACTAGTTGAATGATTGAATTATTGTGAACTATAGTAACATCAATTTGGCTAACACCAAAAGGGAAAAAGTATAAGGGAGGTACCAACTCCCTAGAATCAAATCTGTGTTGATTTGTGGTACTCGATGTAGTTGTACGTTCACGCACCACTTTCCACCGCCTTTTGCTGACGGTTGTCCAGGTTGCTCTCCTTTGCTAGTACTACTGCGCCCAAATTGTCTCCAACAACTTTGAAAATTTTCCTGGACCAATGCGCTGCGCTCACTTCCAAATTTCCGCCGTCCCTTGCTAATGCCAACCGGAGGTGACCCGTGCTGCTTGTCCAAACACCGCGACTTTCCACCTGAAATTTAAAGAAGAAAACAAAGACCAACGGGAAGGAGGGGTTGTTGTCGCCACTATACTTGGTGAACCACTGTTTGACAACCTTGGCTGCCCGCTTTTACGATGCCGGAGCAAGCACCGGCGAAGGGGGAGAGAGAGAGAGGGGGATTGAAGCTGCCAATATTCACCGGAAAATTTCTGGCAGATCAGCAATTTCCCGGCGGCCACTGTTAGGGTTGAGGGGATAGGAAGGAGGGAAGATATAGGATAGAGAGAAGAGAGAGAATAAGGAGAGTGAAGAGGAGAGATGACCGGAACTTACCTGGTGAGGTAGGGTGTTCGCCGGCGTCGTACACTGTCCGGTCGGAGATGACCGTTGATTACAAAGAGAGAAATATCGGAGGGGAGAGAGATGAGCGTTTTTAATGTTATGTTATGTTTGACGGAGAGCCTTATACACAACTGGAGGCCTCACACGTACCTCCACAATTCATACACATAACTTGATCTCGCGGACCGAACTGATCGCTGGCCCCAATATGCCCCTGCACAGGGTACATTCACTATGACACCAATAGCCCATCTTGAGTCCGAGCTTACCTTCCAGCTGCACAAGTCCATTCGCCCCTCGCGGACATCAATTAAATGTGCGGCAACATCCTTCCAATTCAAGGTTATGCTACACCCTCCTCCATTTCAAGCAGCTCCTTTCTGCCATATCAATTTTTTACCACATAATAGCCCATACTTCAAATCACACCCGCAGACTTCAATCACCAATCATTAAAATCCCCAGTTCGATCCAAACTCTCCTTAGGGCGCGTAGTCTTCCTACTACCAAGCCCATATGCAACACCTGCCACTCTTCCACTTTGGACAAACTCGCTCCTTTAATCAGCTGCTCGACCTACGCTTCTTATACTTGGCCTTTAGAAATTCAAAAATCTGCCTGACACTTTCCACATGTTTTCTCATCTTTTGCTGCTTAGTTGTTGCCTTAATAAAATGTATCTTCCTGGAACTTGAATCCAAAATTTGTTACTGACTTTAAACTTTTCCGAAGGTCGTCTTTCTCGAACCGTCAACATTTGAAATACTGATTCAATCCTAAACCACCGCACCATGCGATATTTGACAATCGTAACTCCAATACTATTTCACAATATCCTGCCATAAAGGCGAATTGTAGCAAATTATAACATCGACAAACTTAGTACGTCCAATTAGGACAACAACACCCCAATGTAGAGGAGAACTTCACCACGCTTACATTTACCATGTTTCATTACTTCCACCAGTCCACTTCTGACCATCCTCAGTTCATTTGACTTTCCCCTGCCGGGAATAAAATACTGAATCCCTTGATTACATATTGAGTAAACCTCCCTTCAATTTATTCACTGCCCCGACACGTGGGCAAACACCCTACCATCAAAACAACACTCCAGAATAATCGCTCATAAGCATTATGGCAACCTGTGCCTAGCCTCAAGTCTCTTAGAAGTTCTGTTACTAAGCTGAAACAATATAATATCCCTCCGTAATGCGACTATAATAGTCCAATCAACTATACCTGGAAAAGCATCCCGCACCACATTTGTAGTGCCATTTAAATTCTTCAACTTTTGATTTATAACAAGCGCTCGCGTAAGATTGAGTAGGAAGAAATCAAAGGCATAAGCCTCAAAGGAATCGAACCGCACAAAAAAGAAATCAAGAAGGGAAGTACTCCTAACAGTCCCGTAGCCTCCCGAGGATAAGTACAGACGTCTCCATACCGATCCGTGAGACTTTACTAGACTTGCTCATGACTCGTGAGACCGAAGGGAACCTAGTGCTCTGATACCATGTTGTCACGACCCAAAATCCACTAAGGATCGTAGTAGCGCCAGACACCTCTGTCAGGCAAGCCAACTAAATTATCAATTAATCCTCTTTTAATACTTTTGAAAATCCAAGATTTCTCCTTCCATTTTTCATAATTAAAACAATTATTACTTCAATTCAAATTAAACAATAAATGATTAGTACAATTCCTTTGAAACCATCCCAGAAATCCGGTGTCACAAGTGCATGAGCAACTATCGATATGGAAAATAAAATACAACATATGTCCGAAATACAGTGGACAGGGAATAAATAATAAGAAAATACTAGAAGGAACTACACTAGCTGCGGGTCATCTCGAACAATGCAACTCACCTAGTCCCAGAGTCATCCATGCTGCTACGCCCAGTAGGCTGCTAAGGGTATATATACCTGTGCAACAAAAATGCACAGAAGTGTAGTATGAGTACGTAATCAACGTGTACTTAGTGAGTATCCCGCCTAATCCTGAAGGGGTAGAGACGAGATGGTCAACTTTGATGCTCTCTAATGGTCCAATAATGATTCATCCTTAATATGTATATATTAAACACTGGATTTATTTTATAAACATGATTCTAATCCAAATAGAGAAAACAAGTAAACATGTAATTCTTTCATAGGAAAATTTCCAGAATTTCTCTCTAAATATAATCCAAATATTTTTAAGCCATAAAAGGGCAATAATAACTTAGTTAAGTTCAGGCAGCAACACAAGCATGCGCAAATCACACCGACGCGACAGCCCGATCCAACATAAATAAATTTGCACTTGCCAAGGGTCGACGACGCGCCTATAGATGCATCTATTAATCTTTCGAGGCGTTCGGCCCGTTCCAAAAACAACACACACAGACAGACAATCAGTCAAGAAGTCAACATGGAGCAATTATCCAAGAAAGGCCAATTCTCTTTAATAATTTGAGAAAACGAAGCTTAAGTCTTTTTAGAAATCAATTTATTAATTTAATGTTATTTAAGCATTTCAAGCCATCAATGAGTTCACAATTAATCCAAATATAACATGCTTTTGGGTCCTAGACTACCCGAACAATAGCATAATAGTAGCTACGCACGGACTCTCTTCACCTCGTGCATACGTAGCCCCCACAAATAGGAGCACATAACCAATTTAACTCACCTATGGGGTAAGTTCCCCCTCACAATATTAGAAAGGAGACTCACCTCGCTCCAAAGATCCACAACCGGCATTCTATATTCTTCCGAAGACTTGTACCAATGCACAATGCTCCAAAACTAGACAACGATCATACAAATCCATTAATATATGCTCAATTATACTTTACAACCCAATTTATAACAATTACTAACCCCGAACGAAAAGTTGACAAAAATGCCCTTGGGCCCACGTGCCCGGAATCCGAAATTTCTCGAAGATAAACTTTACCCATGAACTCACGAACTCAAATATATGATTTTCTCTTTATTCCATACTCAAAATCATGGTCAAAATCCAAGAACACTAATTTTCTAGGTCTTCCTCTAACCCTCAATTTTCTACCCATTTTCATACTAAAATTCATACATAATTATTGTATTTAACTCAAAATAGGTGGGGATAAAATACCTTATCATTGATGACTAAAACCCTCTCTTGGAGCTCCCCAAAAATCGCCTAAGCCATGAAAATATGAGAGAAATGACCAAAATCCGACTTAAAACAACCCCCTGCCTCCAGACATTTTCGCTTCTGCGGTGCCATTACCGCTTCTGTAGAAACTGCATTTGCGGTTTTTGGCCGTTTCTGCGGTTTTGGACAAATTTGGCTGGACCGCTTCTGCAGTATAATTTTTGCTTAAGCGGAACCGCTTCTGCTGTTTCCTGACCGCTTCTGCAGTCCTTGCTCACCTCACTCCCAACCGCTTCTGCGGTTCCTTCCTCGCTTCTATGGGGCCGCTTCTGTGGTCTCATTTCCGCAGAAGCGGAAATACCATCAACCAGCAACACCAGCCTTCCAAAAAAAAATCCATTTTCGATCCGTTAAACCCCCGGAATCCACTTGAGGCCCCCAGGACCCCAACCAATCATCCCAACCAATCCCAAAATACATTACGGACCTGCTTGAGGCCTCAAATCATATCAAACAATGCTAAAATCATCAATCGACCTCCAATCCAAGCTTTATGAACTTTAAACTTTCCAACTTCTACTTTCGATGTTTAAACCTATCAAATCATGTCCGATTAACCTCAAATTTTGCACACAAGTCATATTTGACATTACGAACCTACTCCAGCTTCTGGAATCAGATTTTAACCCCGATATCAAAAAGTTCACTCCCGGTCAAACTTCTCAAAAACCTTCAAATTTCTATCTTTAGTCAAATGGCTTCAACATGACCTACGGACCTCCAAATTAACTTTCGATCGCGCTCCCAACTCCAGAATCACCATACGGAGCTACTCCCAGTCTCGGAATCCCAAACAGACATTGATAACACTGAAATGCACTTCAAACCAAACCTATAAAATTTCTTCCAAAATGTTAACTTCCAAAATAGGCGCCAAAATGCTCCCGGGTTATCCAAAACCCAATTCGGGCATACGCTCGAGTCCTAAATCATCAAACGAACCTGCTGGAACCTTCAGATCCCCACTCCGAGGTCGTTTACTCACAATTCCAATCCTAGTTCATTCTTTCAGCTTTAAGCTTTCAAAATAAGAATTCCCTTTCCAAATCAACTCTGGACTTCCCGAAATTTAATTCCGACCATGCGTACAAGTCATAACACCTGAAATAAAGTTGTTCATGGTCTCAGACTGCTGAATGATACGCTAGGGCTCAAAATAATCGGTCGGGTCGTTACAAAATCCCTTGAACATCCTAATTAGTATTTGATATGGATATTATGTACCTAGTAGTACGTGGATTCTGTCGTACGAAAGTGAGACGAAAAATGTGAGGACAAGGTGCTATGTGTATTAAATGTTTGGAGGTTGTGATTTATGAAATGAGACTACGAGAAGTGGGATTGTTGAAATTTGTTTATTAGAAATGATTTGATTGGTTGAGTTGACATTAATTTTTCTACTTGAACACATTCATAATTCATCTACACCACGACTATGTTGTTGCTTATTTATTTAGTTATTTCTCGTTGCTATTCGTGTTCCCCTTATCGACACTACTTTTTGTAATATGATTTCTATCTACTATTGGCATTACATTGTATTCCTTCTTTTTTAGCTTTGTGTCATATCCTTTACATGTTTATATGTTCGGTAGGTATTGTGACTTGGCCTCGTCATTACTATACTGAGGTTAGGCTTGATACTTTCTAAGTACTACTGTGGTATACTCATGCTATGCGTTTGCATAATTTTGTGCATAAGCAGGTACTTCAGATCGAGTTAGTTTTGAGACTTATCAAGGTACACCTGCCGGGCATTCGCATGCTCCGACGTCACATTCTATTGTATTTATTTTTATTATTTTCTTTTAGTCCGGAAAATGATATATTTATTATGTATAATTACTCCTAGAAAGTACTATGACTTGTACTACCGGTTTTTGGATATTGTAAGATGTTGAGACTATTGGTTTGATTAGAAATTTCTAGTTCATGTTTAATAGCTAGAACCTGTTATCATTTCAGTATGTGTTAGGCTTACCTAGTTTTAGAGATTAGGTGTCATCACGACTCATTCAGAGGGAATTTAGGTCGTGTCAAGCTAATTGTCATATATTCTCCTATTCTTATACCATTAATAGTACAAATACTTATGTAATAACCAATTTGAAACACTAATAACCAATGATATTATTATTTTATTGATATTATTCAAAGTATATTGTCAGTAAATACCTTACATAAAAATTAAATCTCAAATATTAACATGCCATATATATATATATATATATATATATATATATAGAGAGAGAGAGAGAGAGAGACAGAGAGAAAAAAAATGTTACATATACGGTTTATCTATGGACAATTTATACAAATATGCATGTTATACTAGTGCAAAATATAAGTGGTATATTAATAATATTTATTTGAATATAAATAAGTGTAAATAAAATATGCATATATACATGTTTTTTACTTAAAAGTACATGATTTATAATGTACATATACCACAAACATACATTATAATTTTTTTACGATATATATATATATATATATATATATATATATATATATATAAAATTTTACTAGGATTAAGTTGAATAAAAAGTTCCATGTATGAAAAGAAAAAAAATATGTTACGGAGTGAATTGATGATATATATTTAAATATAAAGATATGTATAAATAACATATGCATATATACATAATTTTTCATAATAAATACATGATTTATAATGAATATCTACCACAAATATACATCATATTTTTTTCATGAATATATATATATATATAATTTCATCAGAATATACATATGTATAATTTTGCTGCACTGTGTTGTATAAAACCGTTATGGAAAGAAACAAATCTAAATATGTTATGGAATAGATTGGTTTCCCAAGGAAAAATAGGAAAACATAAAACATGTTATGAAATGACAAGAAAAAAAATAGGAAAATATATTAAATACTAGGACTTCCTTTTTAAGCAGCTTAATTCTTCCTGATTTGAATTACGTGAAATATTCTATATATATAAATATTTTACTACAATACTTGTTAATCATTAATTAATGCTAATCTTCTGTATTATATTGGTAATGGTCTGCTATTAATGAAAGTTTCCCCCGGGTGGCAAACGAGAAAGTCTTGTCGGGCCGGATATGGACGGATCAAAAACGGGTAATGTAAGACTTGTTTCATATATAATATGAATAGGAAATGGGTTAACATGGGAATAATATGAATATCCATATTATTCATGGCTTCTTGAATATGATCAAAGAATTTCTAATATTCCAAACTTGAGAAATCACAATTTGAATCTTTGCAAATATAAAAATTAAATTCCTTGGTTATCGATTTTTCAAAATGGATAATATACATCTCATCCATATTTGATCAATTTTTAGAAAGTTTATTATCCAACCTATTTTTTAATGAATAATATGAATATATTTTTTTTTTCTAAATCCATTTTACTACCATTAGTTCTCTGAGTGAGAAAAGAAAGGGATATGGATTTGGGATTTGTAAAACTAAGATCTTTGCTCCTCGCAGTGACTTGAATTTCCATACAAACATTTGGAATATCATTCTTCTAAAATTGAGTGCATACGGCATAGGAAAGACCATAAATTGTGGTCATGTTGAAGCATTTGGCTCGTATCCGTGGTTTTATGATTCTTTGTGATTTAGAAAAGGTTGAAGTGGAATTGAACGGTTGAAAATGAAGTCCAAGAGAGAGGCCAAGTTTGATAAGAACAGTTGCACCTATTGAGCACCTAAACTATTCCAAAAGTGTTTAGTTAAATATATTTTAATGCCATGGCAAAGCGTGTAAATTCTACTCCTTGTGAGCGCAATGAGTTCCTCAAAAATTGGTAATCCTTTTTTTCTCTCTTTCTATTTCTTTTTTTTTTTCTTGTTTTCACTTCCTCTTGGTTTTTCTAGCATGAAGATGTCCATCTCCTTGCCGGAAAATTTTATGGCCAGTGGCAAGTTCCTTCATCCATGGTCCCTTTTCATACTCACTTCTTGCTTTTCGAACAAGAACACTCTAAACAAACTCTAGATCTTCTTTCATCTCCACGCAATTCTAACACCACCCTAATCACTATTAATGTACTTTTCACCATAATCACCGTGAAGTTAATTACTGTGATCTTTTCTTTAATCTCTAGTGGATGATTGATACTGAAATGCTGGAACATTTACTTTTAGTAAACACTGCTTGAGTTATACGAGAGAGAGAGAGAATTTTCTTTTCCTCCAAAAGTATAGAGACATAAATCACCATGACTTGAAATTTTCATTTTCAAAAAAGAAAGCTATTAATACAAAATTATTAATGGCTTTTCGAAAAATATTTAATGGTAGCTTTAAAATTATGATTCAAACCAGCAACTCAACATATCAATCCAGAATCTATAGTGACCATCATGCGCCTCTCGAAATCTTGACTACAGGTGAATGTTGGACCTCAAGTTAGTTTGGTCCAGCCTAGTAACAGAGAAAGGCCCAATCATCCTAGTTGATAGTTCTCTTATTTATGACCCAACCCAGCTTTAAATATATATTTTGTATTCATAGTTAGGAACTTTACTTCACACGTGGGTATTCATTTTTTTGTTGCATCAATAAAATTAATCAGATAATTTTCTCTCTACTTTTCTTCATGTTGCATCTGAGAGTTAGGGTTTACAAATTTTCACTAATTGATCTCGTTTCCAGATGCTAACATGCTATAAGAACCAAGAACTCGAAAGATTACAACACTGCGATTCGTCCGATACTACATTTGAGGTTAGATTCTCCAAGTTCTGCTTTTGCGGTGAAGGGTTCATCGGAGCTCCTTTTTTTATTTTTTTTACGGTGAATTTAGCTTGGATCTCTTCCTTTTCTATGCTACTGAGGGATTTGGTATTGTTACTTCCTCTCTACTTGGTTGATTGTGATTAATTGTTACTAGCTTTCAAAATTTTTTGAAACCTTAATTTTTCAACAATTATGATAAGTACTACTAGTTTCGAATATAAGTGCATCATCTACATCATCTGAGTCCACTGCTTCTATTATGGAAGATTCGCACCCACTATATTTGTATCCATCCAATTCTCTTGGAACTGTTATTGTTGCTACTACATTCAATAGGTTGGTTTATGGGAGTTGGCATTGAGGAATGCTGATAGGCCTCTCATGCAAGAACAAGCTAGGATTGATTAATGGAATAGTTCCTAAACCTAGTGCAAATTCTCCTTTGTATGAGCCTTGTTGTAGATGTAATGATATGGTCACTACTTGGATTCTGAATAGTTTGGACATGAAAACTAGAGAGAGTGTTATGTACACAAAATCAGTTGAAAATTTATGGAACGAAATAGAGCAGCGTTATAGAAAGATAAATGGGAGTAAAATGTTTCAGATACGCAAAGAAATCTCTTCCATCTCTCAAGGATCTTCCAACAAAGCATCTTATTTCAATAGGATTAAGAAACTCTGGGATGAGCTAGCATTCTCGATATCCTATTCTCCTTTTATATGTGGGTACAAAGAAGCCTTTCAGAATATAGAAGAAGACCAAAAAGTCCACCAATTTCTAACATGTTTAAATGAGAACTACTCTAATGTGAGAAGAAATGATTTGATGATGAAGCCTCTTCTAGATATAGATACTGTATATGAAATTCTTGTTGAAGATGAGAGTCAGGCAGAAGCTAAAACTTCAATTCCCTCTTTCAGTTCAGAGTCTGCATCTTTTGGTACTGCAGTTCAAAAATAAATTTCTACTGGAGATCAAAAGTCATACACTCAGAGAGTCAATTTTGTTCTTTCTAGGAAATTTAATTCTAACCTAATTTTCAAGTAAAAGGCTGGTCATTCCATTGAGAAGTGCTATACACTACATGGCTATCCACATGTTTCTGGAATTAGACTAAAGAGAAATGTTGCATATGCTCACGTTTGTGACTCTCAAGTAGCAGGGCATTCTCAGATGGCAGGGCATTCTGAGAATTCTAGAACAGATAGTTCTAAAGTTCTTCAAACTGATGTTGGAGTCCATATGTTGACTAAAGAACAATATGACCAACTTATTTCTCTAATCCAACAATCTAAGATCTCCTCTCCTACTCAAGACTTTGCTACAGGGTCTGCTAATTTTGCAGGTATGATAAACTTTTCCACTAGTTCTGATGGTATTCTTGCTTGCAATGCCTCTAGTATAGATAGTAGTGTTTGGATTATACACTTTGGTGCTGCTAATTATATCACACCTTATAAATCACTTCTTAGAGATATCAAACATCTAACTTTTCCTTATCTTGTAACTCTTCCCAATGGTCACATGGTTAAAGTAACCTGTACTGGAACACTTTCTTTATCCTCTGATATTTCTCTTCCTAGTGCACTTCTTGTCCCTTTTTTCATTATAATTTGATTTTATTGTCTGAATTACTATTACACCTAACTAGTTATGCACTATTCACACCTACTTCTTGTATCTTGTTGCAGGGCCCTTTTCTGAAGAAGCCACTGATTCTTGGTAGACTGCAGAAAGGGTTATACATTCAGATACACTTTCTCTCATTGATTCATGTGATTCTGCATTTGTAAATACCATAACTACCATCTTTGATGATTCTAATTAGAGCAGTTCTGATTTTAATTTTTGAGTTTATTTCATTACCTGATAATACTGCTCATACTTTACCTTCCACATTGTCTTTTGATCATATTTCGAATTTGAGGTTGGGTCATGGACCTTTTTCTAAAATAAAAAATATCCCTTTTCTATCTGATAAACTAGCTAAGAAACAGTCCTTCTTTTGCCCTATTTGTCCTATGGCTAAGCAACAAAGACTACCATTTCCTGAAAGCACCATTCATTCTTCTACTCCAATTAAGCTAGTTCATGTTGATCTTTGGGGACACTATCATACTCAAACCTATAATGGATATAAATATTTCATTACCTTTGTGGATGATTTTACCAGGGCAACATGGACTCATTTGTTGTCATCTAAAGCAAATGCTCTTACTATTGTTAAATCTTTTGTCCTTATAATTCAAAAACCAATTTGGTTGTCCTGTTAAAGTTATTAGGTTTGATAATGCTTTTGAATTGGGTTCTAGTTCTGAGGGAATTTCTGCCTTTTCTGTACAAGGGATCCTCCACCAAACTTTCAGTCCACACACACCTCAGCAAAGTAGTGTTGTAGTAAAAAAACATAAGCATTTATTAAAAACTGCAAGGGCTCTTCTTTTCTAATCTAAATTGCCTGTCAAGTATTGGGGTGAATGTCTTTTGACAGCTACATATCTAATAAACAGAATTCCTTTTCCATTGCTATAAAATAAGTCACTTTTTCAGCTATTGTATGATACTTCTCCTTCTTTCACTCATATCAGAACATTTGGATGCTCAGCTTTTGATGTTGTGCCAAAACCTTATAGAGACAAATTTAAATCCAGAACCATCTCATCTGTTTTTCTTGGTTATAGCCGTGGAAAGAAAGCCCACAAACTGGTGAATCTTTCTTCCTTAGTCATCTTTCATTCTAGAGATATGGTTTTTCATGACCATATCTTTCCATTATCTATTTCATCATCATCTTCTTCTTCTTCCCATTTATTTCCCCTTTCTTTCTCTACTTTCCCAGTTTCTGCTACTCCTGTAGTTCCTCCCGATCCTACTCCTTCCTCTACGTTTGTTTCTCCTACTCCCTCTTCAGCATCTTTTCCTTCTTCATCTTCTTCTAATTCTACTCCTCCTCTAAGGAGGTCATAGAGACCACATCAAACTCCTGCTTATTTGAAGTATTATGTATGCACTGGTGTTTCTAAGTCTGAACCTTCTCTTTTATCTGATGAGGCTTGTTTGCTAGAACCTCAGTTATATCATCAAGCTGTGGGCCATCCTGCTTGGTAGGATACCATGTTGAAAGAGTTTCAAGACCTAGAAGCTAATAACATTTGGGAGATAGTGCCTCTTTCTCCTGGGAATAAAGTCATCATTTGTTAATGGGTATATAAGATTAAATAGAAGCTGGATGGGCCAGTTCAGAGGTACAAGGCTCAATTAGTCATTAGAGGGGACAATCAACATGAGGGTATTGACTTTATTGAAACTTTTTCCGATGTGATCAAATTTAAAACAATCAGATGTCTGTTATTTGTAGCTATTAAAAGAAATTGGACTATTTTTCAATTAGATGCAAATAATGCCTTTTTTACTTGGGGACTTAGATGAAGAGGTGTTCATGAAGATTCCTCAAGGTCTTTCTGTCCAATCTATTTCCTCTTCCTCCACTACTCTAGCTTGCAGGTTGAACAAGTACCTTTATGGACTCAGGCAAGTATCACGACAAGGGTATGCCAAATTATCTTCAACATTGCAATCTAGAGGTTTTCATGCTAGCTTGAGTAATTACTCTTTATTTACTAGGTAGATGGTTCTTTAACTATTGTTACTGTGTATGTTGATAATATTTTTGTTGCCGGATATAATCTATCTGAGATCACGATCCTTTAGAAATTTCTCAATGCTAAACTCAAGATCAAAGATCTTGGTGAGCTTCATTATTTTCTTGGATTGGAGATCACTAGGCAGCCAACTAGTTTCCTGGTTTGTCAACACAAGTTTATCATGGATCTCCTATCTGAGTTCCATTGTTCTTATGTCTCTTCGGTGGTGGCTCCTCTTGACCCTCATGTTAAATTGTCTGCTGAGCTTGGTAATCCTCTATCTAATATATCTCTTTATAGCAGGCTTGTGGGTAAGCTGAATTATCTTCAGCATACTAAACCTGATTTGTCTTTTACATTCCAGCATTTAAGCCAATTCATGTCTGCCCCTATAGTTCCCTATTTGAATGCTACTTTACATGTATTGAGATATTTGTCTGGTACTAGTACTTTAGGGTTATCATTTTCTGCTAGTTCTTTATTTTCTCTCCAAGGTTATTGTGACTCTGATTGGGCGAGTTGGCTGGTTTGAGAAGGCCAGTTAGTGGTTTTATTCTATTTCTTGGTGGTTGTCCTATATCTTGGAAGTCTAAGAAATAGCCTACTATTGATTTATCTTCTATTGAGGCTGAGTATAGGGCCTTAAGGTTTCTTGTGGCTGAGACTACTTGGATTCTTCTGCTACTTGCTGAGCTTTAGTTTCTTCTCTCACCCTTGTGGACGCATATTGTGACAATCAGGCACCTGTGCATAATGCCAGAAATTCAGTATTTCATGAGCGTACCAAGCATATCGAGGTGGACTGTCATTTTGTGCGCAGTGCTTTGACTTCTGGCCTTATTGAGCTTCATTCCATCTCTACCTCCTCTCAGTTGGCTGATATTTTTACCAAGTCTTTGCTAGGTGCTCAGCAATAGCTCTTTATATCCAAGCTTAGAATGGCCTCCCCTTCCATCTTGGGGGAGGGGGGAGGGGGGTTGGATTGCAAGTTAGTTTGGGCCAGCCTAGTAATAAAGAAAGGCCCAATCAGCCTAGTTAATAGTTCTCTTATTTATGACCCAATCCAGCTGTAAATATATATTTTGTATACATAGTTAGGAACTTTACTTCACACGTTGGTATTGATTTTTTCATTGCATCAATAAAATTGACTAGATAATTCTCCCTCTATTGTTCTTCATATTGTATCTGAGAGTTAGGGTTTCCTTTACAAAATTTCACAAATTTTCCAGATGTTAACAGCGAAGGATATGGGACAGGAGTTTTTTTCTAGAAATGTGACGAAAGCATTGAAGAAGAACAAAATGGGAGGGAGATGAGAGTATTCTGACATGTCATTTTTTTTAACGTGTATTTTTCTTAGTGGTGGCATGTTCCATGTCATATGCATTAAACGCACGCGATTTGTTTTCTGTCTAAGTTGTCAAAGTTGTGTCTAATAAAAGAATTTTCAAGGAGTTTAGATGTTCAATAGGTACTAGTTTGAGTTTAATTGTCTAAATGGAATAATTCGACTAATTTAGGGGTCTCTCTCTCTCTCTCTCTCTCTCCCCTTATATATATATATATATATATCACAGTTTTAAAATGAATTGAAAGTTAGTCACTTTTTCATGTAAAGGGAAAATCTAAACAAAAACATCCTTCAAAATCCAAAAATATTCCAGCATAATATGCTAGAGTTCGAATATTTTAAATATGATCTTCCACCATAATATGCTGAAATTTTATAATATGTTGAAGTTTCAATACAATATGCGGAAGTTTATAAGCAGGAACTCCATAATCCAGCATATTATATTGGAACTTAGTCATATCTTTCCACCTTCCACTTCAAAATTTTCTATCAAAGTAATCACAGCTTCTAATATTGCCATTTCTTCGTTGTTGTAATGACCTGGTCGGTCGTTTCATGAGTTACCATTTTATTTCTCCCATTTCTGCTTCTTTATATTTTGTTCAGCTGTATTATCTGGCATCGTGTTAGTTAGTTTGGGTTCGAAGAGGTTTTGTGGAGAAATGAGACATTTAGTCTCTTAAGTTGGCCTTTTAGTTGGAAAAGTCAATCAGAAGTTGACTTGTGGCTAAATGACCTCGGAATTTAGTTTTAATATTCAAATAACTTCAGGAGGTGATTTGGAACTTAATAGCATGATCGAAATATGTTTTGAAGGTCCGAAGTAGATTTAGGCTTGAATTGGCAAAATTAGAATTTTGGCATTTTCCGGTTGATTGGGTAGATTTTGACATAGGGGGCAAAATGGAATTTTAGAAGTTGGAGTAGGTCCGTTGTGTCATTTGTGATGTTTGTGCAAAATGTTAGGTTATTTGGACGAGGTTTGATAGACTTTTTGATCGGAAGCATCGTTTGGAAGTTTTGAAATTTCTTAGGCTTGAATCCGTTGATGATTCGACGTTTTGATGTTGTTTAGAGTGTTTAGAAGGTTGGAAAATTTTGATTAATGGTTAGGGGATATGTTGGCATGCTTGGTTGAGGTCTCGAGGGCCTCAGGTGAGTTTCGGATGGTTAAACAGATCAAATCTTGTTGTGGGAAGTTGCAGATTTTTTGCTGTTGGTGTTGCAGAGTTTTGGCCTTCGCATTCGTGAGAGGGATCTCGCCTTTGCGTTCGCGATGTTGGTCCCGCATTCATGAAGGGTGAGGTTCTATGTGCTTCATGAACATGATGAAGTTCCTGCGTTCGCATAGAGTAAATGGGAGTTGCTGGGGTTCTGGTCATTTGTGCTTTGCGTTTACGATAGTCTGGAAAGTCAAAGTTTCGCGTTCGCATAAGAAGAATTTATGGTCAATGAGTTTTTGTACTTTGAGAACGCGAGGATTTGACTGCGTTCGCGAAGAAGGAAAGGGTCACCTGTGCAGAATGTTTAAATAGCCATTGTTCGTGATTTTGGGTCTAACTTCCACCATTTATGAGCGATTTTGGAGCTTTTTGAGAAGAATTAAAGAGGGAATCAAAGGGAAACACTTGGAGGTAAGATTTATTGACTTAATACTCGATCCTATTGTGATTTTTACCAAATTAAACATGAAATTTGTGGAATCTAAAGCCTAAAATTGAATAGTTAGGGCTTGAAATTGGAGACTTTGATTTGAGCATTTGAAGTCGTTTGTGGTCGGATTTTGATGTATTTGATATTTATGAACTTGTGAGAGTGTAAGGTTTCTAGTTTTGTGATTTTTATCAGAATTCGAGACGTAGGCCTGAGGGTAGGGTTTGGCCAATTTTGGGATTTTTTATGCAAATTGGTTATTTTCGAGTAGATTTTGTTCCTTAACATATTTTGATGGTATAAATCTATTTTTTGTTAAATTTGGAGCATCCGAAGGCCGAGTCGAGGGGAAAAGGCATCGTGGGCTAGAGTTTGGACCAGATAGAGCAAGTAATGATTGTAAATATTGTCCCGAGGGTATAAAACCCTGAATTTCACATTGTTGTGCTACTTTGAAGTGACGCACATGCTAGATGACGAGCATGGGGTCGTGCACCTTTTGGGATTGTGACTTAGTCCATCCCATATGACTGTTAAGTCGCGTATTTGATTGAAAAATATTTTATATCATTGTGTTTTGGAAAGTATTATCATGTTTTGGCTGAATGTCACGAGATGACTTGTTATAGTGCTTGGGCTGTAGGATCCCCTCCAGAGTCTGCACACCCCCAGTGAGCATGAGTACCCAATGTGAGATGTAATATTGCCCGAGTCGCTAATATTGTTTCATGTTATTACTCGAGGGGCTGATAGGAGTGATTGTGAGGTATCCCAAGGGGCTAGTTCTATTGATATTTTTCCCGATGGGCTATTTTATATGTATGATGATGCTAAGACTCAGGTGAGGACTAGGGGTGGTGACTCGGAGCATTTCCCTATGGTGATGGGGTTGCTCCAGGGATCGGCTCTTAGCCCATTTTTATTTGCCTTGGCAATGGATATATTGTCGCGTCACATCCAAGAGGAGGTGCCTTGGTGCATGCTATTTGCTGATGATATAGTGTTGATTGACGAGATGCGTAGCGGAGTTAACGCGAGGATGGAGGTTTGGAGACAGACCTTGGAGTCTAAAGGTTTCAAACTGAGTAGAACCAAAACAGAATACTTAGAGTGCAAGTTCAGTGATGAGACCCATGATTCAAACGTAGAGGTTAAGCTTGATGCTCAAGTTATCCCTAAGAGAGCAAGTTGTAAGTATCTCGGGTCTATTATCCAGGGTAACAGGGAGATTAATGAAGATATTGCGCATCGCATTGGAGCGGGATAGATGAAGTGGAGGCTCTCTTCCGGTGTTCTGTGTGATAGGAATGTGCCGATAAAACTTAAGGGTAAGTTTTATAGAGTGGTGGTTCGACCGGCTATGCTGTATAGGACTGAGTGTTGGCCAGTCAAGAACTCCCACGTGCAGAAGATGAGAGCAGCAGAGATGAGGATGTTGATATGGATGTGTGGGTGTACTAGGAGAGATAGGATTAGGAATGAAGATATGGATAGAGTAGGAGTAGCCTCCGTGGAGGACAAGATGGGGGAGTTGAGGCAGAGATGGTTCGGACATGTTAAGAGAAAAAGCATTTATGCTCCAGTTAGGAGGTGTGAGAGGTTGGCCACGAAGAGTTTGAGAAGAGGTCGAGGTAGGCCTAAGAAGTATTGGCGAGAGGTGATTAGGCAGGACATGGCGCTGCTTCAGATCACTGAGGACATGACCCTTGATAGGAGAGTGTGGAGGTCGACGATTAACGTAGAATGTTAGTAGGTAGTTTATAGTTGCTCACCGATATTCTTTATAGTATGCATGTCCCTTCATATTCTTAGATTTTATTATGTTATGTAGTTTTGTTTACCTCAGGTATTGTCTTCCTTGTTGATATTATTTGATACCACTTATCCTTTATCTCTCCCTTTTTGTTTTATCTTCAATCTTTCTTCCTCCCTCGATTTCCTCTTCTTTTTTTTGCTCTTCCTGAGCGAAGGGTCTATTGGAAACAGCCTCTCTACCTGCATTAGGTAGGGGTAAGGTCTGCGTATAGACTACCCTCCCCAGACCCCACTTGTTTGGATCAAACTGGGTTTGTTATTGTTGTTGTTGTATCCTTTTTCTCACTATTTTCATCGCTCGTCTGAAACTATTGTAAGATGTTTTAAAAGGGTTTTTCTGAACTGAGGTATTTTTATGTGTTTTCTTACTACTCAGCTGCCTTTACTTCTATTACTTACTGAGTTGGCGTAGTCACATTACTCCCTGCACCCTATGTGCGGATCTAGGAGTCTCGGGTCACGGTAGCGAGTGATGATTTGTCTTCCAGCAGGCTTTTGGAGTTGACCAGGTAGCTGCTTAAATGGCATTCATAGCCTAGTTCTTCTCCTTCCTATCTTTATTTCGCTTTTTATTAGCTTTGTTTCAGACTATGTTGACATTTTTTGTATTTTTAGACGAGTTACAGTTTCTCATGAGTGGTGAAACCCTGATGTCGGGTTGTGTTTTGTTTTCGCACTGTTCTATTTTACCTTACATTTTGGGATTTTCAGCTTATTAATGACATTAAATGACTTATTATAATTGTTTGGTTGGTTTGGGGTTTGTGTTGTATGGCCTAGTTTCACGATAGGTGCCATCACAACGGGGTTCATTTTAGGGTCGTGACTAGTTGGTATTAGAGCCTAGGTTACATAGGTCTCATGAGTCATGAGCAGGTTTAGTAGAGTCTTGCGGATCAGCACGGAGACGTCTCTACTTATCCTCGGGAGGCTGAAGAACCTTTAGGAGAAGTTCATATTCTTGAATTCTTGTCGTGTGAATTTTTTTATTCGAGTACTAAACTTCTGTTATTCTATTCTCTCACAGATGGTGAGGATACGTGCTATCGGTCAGGATGGACGACCACCAGTACCACCAGCTAGGGCCACTAAAGTTTGAGGACGCGATCTAGGTTGTGGTAGGTGCAGGGGTTCCGCTTGCACAGAAGCTAGGGTAGCACCTGCAGATCCACCAGCAACGGTAGTTCATGATCAGGTCCCAGTTGCAGACGCTCCAGCAGCACCAGCTCAGGCACCAACTGTGCCTATTATGACTTGAGGCCTTAAAGAGTCCCTGACCCAGATTCTATTAATGTGCACTAGCCTAGCTCAGGCGGTCTATGTTACTACAACCGCAACTACTTCTCAAGTCGAGGGAGGCACTTAGACTCCCATCGCTTGCACGCCTGAGCAGGTCATGCAGGGACTTCAGACACCGGGTGCAACTCAAGTGCAGCCGGTTACAGCTACTCAGGACAATGTAGCTCCTGTTATGTAGAGGACGAGCAACGCATATTAGAGATGTTTGGTAGACTTCAGCCTTCGACTTTCAGTGATATAGAGGGCAAGTATGCCCAGGGTTTCTTAGACAAGTGTTAGAGGATTCTTCGTACAACGGCTATTTTGGAGACCAGCAGGGTAGCATTTACTATTTGTCAGTTTTCTAGAGCTGCCTTCACTTGGTGGGATGCTTATGAGAGGCGTAGGACTGTTGGTGCAGTGCCCCTTACCAGGCAGCAGTTCTCCATTCTCTTTTTGGAGAAGTATGTGCCACAGTCTCGTAGGGAGAAGCTGCGCAGGCAGCTCGAGCAGTTGTGACAGGGTGATTTAACTGTGATGCAGTATGAGATGAGATTCCCAAAGTTAGCTCGTCATGTTGTTTGGTTGGTTCCGATGGATAGAGAGAGGATCAGGAGGTTCGTTGAGGGCCTCACGTATCAGCTTCGGATTGTCATGATCAGGGAGAGGGTGTCAGGTGCTACTTTTGAGGAGGTTGTTGATATCACTCACAAGATTGATTCAGTTCATCGCTAGGAGCAAGATGATAGGGAGGCCAAGAGGCCTTGAGGATCTGGTAGTTTCGGTAGTGCCCCTTCTAGAGGTCAATTTCAACATGGCAGAGGCTGCCCATTCAACCATTGCTCAGTCACCTCGCCCAGGTTATCATGGGGTATCATCGGACCATGGTTCTCGCTCAGTACTCTTCCAGCCCAGAGTTCGTCTCGTGCTCCATCTGTTTAGGGATCTTCTATGCCAGGTGCATCTGTTAGTCATCCCGGTGTTGGGGGTTCCCTTTTAGTCCCCGTCTCCAGCACCAAGGAGTTGTTAAGAGTGTGGGGGGTCATATGTTGAGGCAATGTCCTCGTTGTCTTGGAGGTTCATCTCAGTAGAGGAGTCAGCCATCGACTTCGGCACCAGTTACTTCATCATCCACCCACCCAGCTAGGGGTGAGGACAGTCAGCTAGGGGCCGCCCTAGAGAGGGAGGTCGATCAGGTGGTGGTCAAGCCTGTTTCCATGCACTCCCAGCTAGACCCGATGCTATTGCTTCAGATGCTATGATTACAGGTGTTGTGTCAGTCTGCCACAGAGATGCCTCTATGTTAGTTGATCCCGGTTCCACTTTTTCATATGTGTCATTATATTTTGCTCGATTTTTTGGTACATACGGTGAGTCTCTTGTTTCATATATTTGTGAATCTACTTTGGTGGGCAATACTATTATTGTGGACTGTGTGTAACAGTCGTGTTTGGTGATTATTGGGGGCCTAGAGACCCGAGCGGAACTGTTATTTCTTTGTATGGTGGAATTCGATGTGATATTGGGCATGGATTAGCTATCTCCGTGACGTGCTATTTTGGACTGACATGCTAAGACAGTTACGTTGGATATGCCAGGTGTGCCACTCATTGAGTGGCGAGGTTCGACTGATTTTGTCCCCAGTAGGATGATTTCGTTCTTAAAGGCCTAGTGGATTGTTGAGAAATTTTGTATTTCATACTTAGCCTTTGTGAGGGATGTCAGTGCAGAGACTCACAGTATTGATTCTGTTCATGTAGTTAGGTATTTTCCTTATGTGTTTTCGTCGGACCTACCGGGCATGCCCGGACAGGGATATTGATTTTGGCATTGATCTGCTGTTAGGCACTCAGCCCATTTCTATTCTAACATATCGTATGGAACCACCGGAGTTGAAAGAATTAAGGAGCAGCTTCTGGAACTCCTTAATAAGGGGTTTATTCGGTCTAGTGTGTCACCTTGGGGTGCACCTATTCTATTTGTGAAGAAAAAGGATGGCACAATGAGGATGTGCATTGATTACAGGCAGTTGAACAAAGTAACAATCAAGAATAAGTATCCTTTGCCTCGCATCAGTGATTTTTTTTACCAGCTTCAGGGAGCAAGAGTGCTCCAAGATTGATCTTTATTCAGGGTATCACCAGCTAAAAATCAGGGACTCAGATATTCTCAAGACAACTCTCAGGACCCCGATATGGTCATTATGAGTTCTTGGTGATGTATTTTGGGCTGACCATTACCCTAGCAATATTCATGCATTTGATGAACAATGTGTTTCAGCCTTATCTCAGCTCGTTTGTCATGGTTTTCATTGACGATATTCTAGTGTATTCTCACAGTCAAGAGGAGAACGCAGAGCATTTAAGAGTTGTGTTGCAAAGATTGAGGGAGGAGAAGCTTTATGCAAAGTTCTCCAAACGTTAGTTTTGGCTCAGTCCAGTGGCATTCTTGGGGCACGTGCTGTGCAGTGAGGGTATTTAGGTTGATCCAAAGAAGATAGAGGCGGTTTAGAATTGACCCAGACCGTCCTCAGCCACAGAGATTCACAGCTTTCTTTGATTGACGAGTTATTACCATCGGTTTGTTCAGGGATTTTCATTTATAGCATCACCCTTAACCAAGTTGACTCAAAAGAGTGCTCCATTTAGGTGGTCGGATGAGTGTGAGGAGAGCTTTCAGAAGCTCAAAATTGCCTTGAACATAGCTCCAGTGTTAGTTTTGCCATTAGCTTAAGGTTCATATACAGTGTATTGTGATTGTTCGAGAGTTAGTATTGGGTTTGTGTTGATGCAGGAGGGTAGAGTTATTGCTTATGCTTCTCGTCAGCTGAAGCCCCATGAGAAGAACTACCCTATTCATCATTTGGAGTAGGCTGCCATTAATCACACATTGAAGATTTGGAGGCATTATTTATATGGTGTGTCTTGTGAGATGTTTACTGATCATCGTAACCTCCATCACTTGTTCAAGCAGAAGGATCTCAATTTGAGGCAGCGGAGATGGTTGGAGCTGCTAAAGGACTATGATATCACTATCTTGTACCATCCAGGGAAGGACAATGTAGTGGCTGATGCGTTGAATAGGAAGTCGGTGAGTATGGGGAGTTTGGCGTATATTCTTGCTGGGGAGAGACCTCTTGCAGATGATGTTCAGGCCTTGGCCAATCGGTTCGTGAGTTTGGATATTTCAGAGCCCAGTCAGTATTGGCTTGTGTGATTTCCCGATCTTCCTTATTTGATTGCATCAGAGAGCATAATTATGATGATCCTCATTTGCTTGTCCTTAAGGACAGAATTCAGCACAACAATGCTAGAGATGTGACTATTGGTGATCATGGGGTATTGAGGATGCAGGGCCGGATATGCGTGCCCAATGTAGATGGGCTTCGGGAGTTTATTTTGGAATAGTCCCATAGCTCGCGGTATTCAATCCATCTGGGTGTTGCGAAGATGTATCAGGATCTAAGATAGTATTATTGGTTGAGGAGAATGAAGAAGGACATTGTGGGATTTGTAGCTTGGTGTCTCAATTGTCAACAAGTGAAATATGAGCAACAGAGACCTGGCGGCTTGCTTTTGCAGATGGATATTCCAGAGTGGAAGTGGGAGTGGATCACATGGAATTCGTAGTTGGGCTCCCACAGACTTTGAAGAAGTTTGGTGCTATTAAGGTGATTGTGGATCGGCTGACCAAATCCGCGCACTTTATTTATGTATGTACTACATATTCTTTAGAGCGATTGACAGCGATCTTATATCTGGGAGATTGTTCATTTGCATGGTGTCCCAGTTTCCAACATTTCAGATAAAGGTGCTCAGTTTACTTTGCAGTTTTGGAGAGCCGTGCAGAGGGAGTTGAGTACTTGGCTGAGTTGAGCACAACTTTTCACCCTCAAACGGACGGGCAGTTTGAGCGAACTATTTAAATATTAGAAGAAATGTTGCATGCTTGTGTCATTGATTTTGGAGGGTCATGGGATCCGTTTCTACTGCTCGCAGAAATTGCTTATAACAACAATTATCAGTCGAGTATTCAGATGGCTCCATATGAGGCTTTGTATGGGAGACGGTATAGATCTTCAATCGGTTGGTTTGAGCTGGGTGAGGCTAGTCTATTGGGTACAGACTTGGTACAGGATGCTTAGGACAAGGTGAAGGTTATCTAGGAGCGGCTTCGTATAGCGCAGTCGAGACAAAAGATTTATGCTGACAGGAAGGTTCGTGATGTGTCCTACATGGTTGGCGAGAAGGTTCTATTGAAGGTTTCACCCATGAAGGGTGCTATGAGATTTGGGAAAAAAGGTAAATTGAGTCCTCGGTTCGTTGGGCCTTTTGAGGTACTTCAGAGGATTGGGGAGGTGGCTTATGAGCTTGCCTTGACACCCAGCTTATTGAGTATGCATCCGGTATTTCATGTTTCTATGCTCCGGAAGTATATTGGTGATCCGTCTCATATTATGGATTTCAGGACGCTTCAGTTAGATGAAGATTTGACTTATGCTGTGGTTCCAGTAGCTATTTTGGAGCGTCATGTTCGAATGTTGAAGTCAAAGAATATAGCTTTAGTGAAAGTGCAGTGGAAAGGTCTCCCTATGGAGGAGGCTACCTGAGAGACCAAGCGGGAGATGCAGAGTAGATATCCTCACCTATTTGAGACTTCAGGTATTTTCTTGACCCGTTCGAGGATGAACGTTTGTTTAAGAGGTGGAGGATGTAACGACCCGGCTGGTCATTTCATGAGTTACCGCTCTGTTCCCCTATTTTTGTTCTTTATGTCTTGTTCAGCTTTATTATGTGGCATCGTGTTGGTTAGTTTAGGTTCGGAGAGGTGTTGAAGAGAAATGAGACACTTAGTCTCTTAATTTAGCCTTTTAGATGGAAAAGTCAACTTGAAGTTGACTTGTGGGTAAACGACCGTGGAATTTGGTTTTATGATTCGGATAGCTTCTAGAAGTGATTAATGATCAGGGTAAGGTGATGAGTGTAGCGTATGAATTTGGCCAGATTTGGAAAATGCCGCAGCCGTAAGGCGATTCCCGGTAGTGGCGAGCGGTGGTGATTTAGAGAGATGGGGGGAGGGGATACTGTAAGTTTGATTTGGGGTAGAGGGGTTCATTTGACACTTTTAAATGAATTGATTATTAGTTGCGGAACGTTGGATGAGATTAGATGAAGGGTTGAGATCAAATGAGACAAAATGATGTTGTTTGGTTTTATGTGGGAGCTGGACAGGGTAAAGGGAGTGGGCTGGGGCGGATTTTTGGCATTTGGACTTTAATAGGGCCAATTTTAAGAACTGGCCCAATTTTAAAGAGACAAGACCAAATACAATCGTCTTACTTTCTTTTTCTTTGTTTTCTTTTATTTCCTTTAATTAAAAAACTAAATTGAGTCCTAAATTAATCTAATTTATAAAATTAAACTAATTATGTATTATAAAAAATATAAAAATCGCTTAAACCCAAATCAAAAAGTGAAAACCTACTATTCTAAAATTTAAAGCTAAAAATGCAACCATTGTACTATTTTCTGGTTTTTATTTTTAATAAAATAAATAATTAACTAATTAACCTTAAAAATGTAAATAACAAAGCCTAAATGTAATGCATGGTAATTTTTTGGCATTTTCATGATTTTTAATGGAAATTAAATGTGCACAAAAAATGTAAACCATTAGTAAAATCCTATAAAAATCCTACAAAACTGGCAAAATAACTAAAAAAAACTATTTCCTTGATTCCATCTTCAATCCTTTTCAAAAATCTCTAAAATCACCCAACAATGGTGAAGCTTAGACTAAAAATAGCGGATATGGCCTTTTAAAACATTCTGCCCAGCTATTCAAAATCCTTCTTCGCGAACGCGGTCAATGCCTCGCGTTCGTGAAGCACAACTCAAGTTGACCATTTTACCTTCATCGTGAACACAACTGCATGAGCCTTAGCTTCACAACTCATCGCGAATGCGACTCCCCACCCGCGAATGCGAAGAACAAACCCTCCTGGACCCCATCTGCTCACTTCCTCTACGCGAACGCGTCAAGAACCTCGCAAACGCGATGACCATAGACCTCGACCCTTCGTGATCGCGGGACCACCTTCACGAACGTGAAGGCCAACTTTACAGCCTCACATCCTAACACTTCGCAAATGCGAGGGCCCACTAGTGAACACAAAGGCCAAATTCCTGCAACACTAACAGCAGATTTCAATTTCCTTTAACATGAAATGATCCCTTTGACCACCCGAAACTCACCCGAGGCCCTCGGGACCTCAACCAAACAAGCCAACCTATCCTATAATATCATTCAAACTTGTTCCAACATTCGGAACGCGCGAAACAACATCAAAAATACCAAATTTATATCGGATTCAAGCCTAAGAATTCCAAAAATTCCCAAATTCCGCTTTCGATCAAAAAATCTATCAAACCTCGTCTGAATGACCTAATATTTTGCACACACGTCACAAATGACACAACGGACCTACTTCAACTTCCGAAATTCCATTCCGACCCCTATATCAAAATCTCACCTATCAATCGAAAAATGCCATAATTCCAATTTCGCCAATTCAAGCGTAAATCTACTCCGAGCCTTTAAAACACATTCTAATCATGCTCCTAAGTCCCAAATCACTTGCCGAAGCTATCCAAATCATCGAAACTCACATTCGAGCCATTTTTACATAAGTCAATATCTGGTTGACTTTTCTAATTTAAGCTTACTCAAAAGAGACTAAGTGTCTCAAACCTTACCGAAACCTCTCCAAACCCGAGACAACCAAACCACTAACACAAAATACAGCTGAACAAGGCAATAAAAAGTAGAAATAGGGAAAACGGGGCGGTAACTCATGGAATGACCGGCCGGGTCGTTATATCCTCCCCCTCTTATTCGTCATCGAACGAGTCAAGAAACATACTTGGAGCCTCAAACAGGTGAGGATATCTGCTCCGCTTATCCCGCTCGGTCTCTCAAGTAGCCTCCTCCATGGGCGGACATCTCCACTACACTTTCACTGAAGCTATTTCCTTTGACCTTAACTTTCAAACCTGACGCTCCAAAATAGCTACTGGCTCCATATCATAAGTCAAATCATCATCTAACTGAACCCTGCTGAAGTCTAAAATAAGAGATAGATCGCCGATATACTTCCGGAGCATAGAAACATGAAATACGGATGCACACTAGATAAGCTGGGTGGCAAGGCAAGCTCATAAGCCACCTCCCCAATCCTCCGAAGCACCTCAAAAGGCCCAATGAACCGAGGACTAAATTTACCCTTCTTCCCAAATCTCATAACACCCTTCATGGGTGAAACCTTCAACAGAACCTTCTCACCAACAATGTAGGACACATCCCGAACCTTCCTGTCAGCATAACACTTTTGTCTCGATTGCGCTGTATGAAGCCTGTATGAAGCCTCTTCTGAATCACCTTCACCTATTCTAAAGCATCCTGCACCAAGTTTGTACCCAATAGCCTAGCCTCACCTAGCTCAAACCAAACAACTGGAGATCTACACCGCCTCCTATACAAAGCCTCATATGGAGCCATCTGAATACTCGACTAGTAGCTGTTGTTATAAGCAAACTATGCAAGAGGTAGAAACTAATCCCATAACCCTTTGAAATCGATGACCCAAGCACGGAACATGTCCTCCAATATTTGAATAGTGTGCCTGGACTGCCCGTCCATCTGAGGGTGAAAAGTTATGCTCAACTTAACCCCAGTACCCAACTGTCGCCGCACAGGCCTCCAAAACTGTGAAGTAAACTGAGTGCCCCTATCTGAAATGATGGAAACTGGGACACCATGCAAACGAACAATCTTCGGATATAGATCTCTGCCAACCGCTCTAAAGAATAGTTAGTACACACAGGAATAAAGTGCGCGGACTTGGTCTACCAATCCACAATTACCCAAATAGCGTCAAACTTCCTCAAAGTCCGTGGGAGCCCAACTACAAAGTCCATGGTGATCTACTCCCACTTCCATCATGAATATCCATCAGCTGAAGCAAGCCACCCGGTCTGTGATGCTCATATTTCACCTGTTGATAGTTGAGACACTGAGCTACAAATTCTACAATGTCCTTCTTCATCCTCCTCCACCAATAATACTAGCTCAGATCCTGATACATCTTCGCGGTACCCGGATGAATGGAATACCCCAAGCTATGGGCCTCTTCCAGAATCAACTCCGGAAGCCCATCCACATTGGGCACACATATTCGGCCCTGCATCCTCAACACCCCATCATCACCAATGATCATATATATGGCATAATTGTTATTAACTCTATCCTTAAGGACAAGCAAATAAGGATCATCATACTGGAGCTCTCTAACGCGATCAAATAAGGAAGATCGAGAAATCACACAAGCCAATACCCGACTGTGCTCCAAAATATCCAACCTTACGAACCAATTTGCCAAGGCCTAAACATCTACTGCAAGAGGTCTCTCCCCAACTGGAATATATGCCTAACTCCCTATACTCACCGTATTCCGGTTCAAAGCATCGGCCACCATATTGGCTTTCCCTGGATGGTACAAAATAGTAATATCATAATCTTTTAGCAACTCCAACCATCTCCACTGCCTCAAATTGAGATCCTTTTTCTTGAAAAAGTGCTGGAGGCTACGATGATCGGTAAATACCTCACAAATCACCCCATACAAATAATGCCTCCAAATCTTCAACGCACAAACAATGGCAGCCAACTCCAAATCATGAACATGGTAGTTCTTCTCATGGCTCTTCAATTGACGAAAAGCATAAGCAATAACTTTACTCTCCTGCATCAACACACACCTATGAGCATGTAATTTTTGCCCTATGTGAAATACTCGTACAAATTAAAGAAAAAAATATTTTTCCAATTATTTGCAAATTTTATAGGATTTTTGTGGAATTTTTGTTAATTGTTTGCATTTCTTTGCATGTTTACTTTTATTAAAATCATGAAAAAATACACAAAAAAAACTTAGACCTAGGGAAAAGCTGAAGAACACCGCAATTCTCACAAATAAGACCCCCTCCCCAAGCCAAACTTCATCTTTTTCCATCAAAAGACCAAAGATCAGCGCCGCCGGAACCGAACGACAACCCCCTATTGAAGTCCATCGTCTTCTTCATTCCAATGGCAGCACTCTCCCTCAACCTTGCACCAAAAATTCCCCAATTTCGCTGGAAATTTGACCACCATTAATACACACGCACACCTAGTAGAGAGAACGAACAGAAAATTGAGACGGGGCGAGAGGACTTTTGGAGAAAATTTTGGGAGAAAAGCTAGGGTTCTTGGGCTTCTCATTTTCCTTATTATAGTTTTATTTTTTTTTTCAGATTCGTGATGCAACAAAAATATCGATGTTCAGTGTTCTTCTTCTCTTTGGTTCAATGGCAGCCTAAAATTCGAAAATATATATTCTGTCTTCTTCTTTTCAATTTCAATTTTGGTCGCAAAATGGAATTTGAATGAGATTTAGGTTTGAATTCGTGTTTGATTCGAGATTTGCGATGCCGGGTCGACTTTCCAGTTGCTGCTCGCGGTTCAAATCTATTTCATCATTGTTTCTTTTTCATTTTGGTTTTGAAGCTGAACACTATACTTGTTATTTCATCCAGTGAATGCGCAACAGGTTCACTCTGTTTTCCTCCTTGATTTTAATGTAATTTACTTTGTTTGTAATCTATTGTTGATTAATTCATATGATTATAGCTACTCACTTCCTTGGTTTCTTCTAGAATTTATCTATAATTTGGGTTGAGTTTAATACACAATTGAATTTGGATTTTAAGGCTTCCGTGTTAAACTTGAGCTTTTGTCGATGGGGTTTCACAATTTTTGAATAGGGGCGAGTTTGGATGAACCTATTTTTTTTACTACGCATGTTTGTTTTTCTTTCGTATCTAAGTGTTGATTAGTTGACTTGGGACGTTTAGATACTAGTATTACTTTTACAAATTAGTTTAGGCTCAAAATCATGGAACGAATAATTTGATTTTTAAGCTAATTAAGCAGTAAGCTTTCTCTTATGCTAATCCAATAGAATACCTAATCTATTCAAGTCAACTTCCTCACTTAATGAAAGGAAAAATCACATAGGAGTCTATGAGATGAGTTTTCTCGTATAGGAGCTTATGCCAAGCAGGTTTGCTTCATTTTGTTTTGGTTTTCCTAATAAATTCCATATTTGCAAACTCATGGCCTCACAATAATGTCAAACGTAGGAGACGAACAATATATGAACATAGTAGCTTGCTTTAGGCGCGTCACAATAAAAAATCACAACTACGGGCACGGTTCCCTTGACGTAGTTGTGACGCCTAATTTCAAATTAGTTTTAATATGAATATCCATAGCCCATTTAGTTGAATAGTTTTGAGGCGTGCCATTCATACATTTGAATCATATAACCCATGCCCCTCATATTTTAACTTAGATACTAAAAATGAATCTTGTAGTTTGCTTGAGGTACGTAATTAAATTATTACAACTATGGGTACGGTACCCGTGACGTGGTTGTGATACTTAGTTTTTTAAAAAATTAGATATAAGTAAGAGTAGTTTTGGTTTACCTTAGCTAAATACAAATCTTTTCTTTTAAATAATTTGAGGTGCGCCATACGCAAATAAAATCCTATAAGATATGGCCCTCACATAAATACAAAATTAGTATTGAAAATGCCTTGACCTTTCGTAGTTTGCTTTAGGCGCATTAATTAAATAATTATCATGGCTACGGGTACGGTTCCCGTGACGTAGTTATGATACTTAATTTCTAAAAAACAGTCGGGATACATTTATGTGACCTGAACATAATTTAATTTTGTTAATTATAATAAATATATTTTGGATCGTGGGTACGGTTCCCGTGACATGATTTACAATTTGTAATCAATAATTAGTTGTATAATAATCGGATTACTAAAAGCAGTTTAAAAAGGAATAAAAAGGCACATAGGTTTCAAAGATGTTTTAAAATCAAATAAATAGGCCAATAATAACAGTTGAGCGACCTGCTAAAACTACGGAACCTGGGAATGCCTAACACCTTCTCCTGGGTTAATAAAATTCCTTACTCAAATTTTTGTGCTCGCGGACTGTAAAACAGAGTCAATCTTTCCTCGATTCGGGATTAAAAACCGGTAACTTGGGACACCCTAAACTATCCCAGGTGGCGACTCTAATTTTAATATAAATAATCTCATTTCGATTATCACTTAAATTAGAAAAAACTCCCTTATACTCTTCCGGGGGTAGGAAAAAGGAGGTGTGACAGCTCTAGCGACTCTGCTGTAGAAAGTAACCCAAAATCTTTGGTTCAGCGTTCACGAATACGAGCATAGAATAATTATTATATTTGGCTTTATTTATTATCTAATTTTACTTACATGTTTGGGCCTAATGTGCTAAGTGTTTTTTTACCGCTTTTGATATTATCTAGTTGTATATATAAACTACTACGAAACCCTTCTCTTCTGATCTTCGGGGATGTACACGCTGGCGTAACTCCTCTTCTGTTAGTGTCATACCTTAAATTAGGAAGAGGCTCGGACAAGTTACAAAGCTGGATGGCCTTTTGGTTTCCGGTTCGTAGCCTCCCCCCGGCTCGAGTTGTCCGCTTGGGTACACAAGTCTAGAACAACATACCTAAGTTTTGAACTTAGAATAACTCAGGCTCATGCCGGATCCCTAGTAGGAATGCTTGTTTGCATCATATGCATTTGAATTTCGAGACTCGATAGGGGTTGGGTCCGTCTAGGACCGGAATGCCCAAAAAATAAAAGATCATCCTGATGCATCCTATGCGCTACACGTTGCAATTTTCAAAGATAAAAGGGTCATTTGGCGGACCAATGATAGTTGAGGGCAAATGAAAAAAGAAAAAAAGGAAAAAAAAAAAAGAGGGTGAAGTATAATAAAGTAAGTAGGGCCCAATTATAATTTTCTTTCATGCTTTTTCAATAAAAGACCAAAAATGAAAATAAAAATAGATCCAAAAAAATTTTGCACTTTCCCATTATTTTTTTCAAAAAAAAAAAGAAGGGGAAAAGAAAATCCAAAAAGAGTTTACATGTTTCATAATTTTTCAAAACAAAAGACAAAAAATATATTTTTCTCCAAATCAATTGTTTTTTTAAGTCTCACCCGTATCCAATTTTCCTAAACTACACATACCTGATTCTTGTCTTTCGGGGCATGATACGTATGCAACCCACATAGGGTCCGGTCTTCCTAGTGAATCTTATGTTCTTGGCTTCGCGGGGTCTTAGCCAAATCTTTTATTTTTATCCACTTTTAGCCACATAGGTTATTTTAAAAAAAAAACTCACAATCATGTCTTGCATGTGTCCAACAGAAAGAGTTACTATCTCACATAGTGTTATAGGTCTTTAACTTTATTTGGTCTTAATTTTCTCATACAGGCGTAGATCTACTCACTGGAGTTTGCTTAAGGAGATTTTTCTTACTTTTTATTTTTTTTTTTATTTGAGTCTGTTTTTTCTTTCTATGTTGTCTTTTACTTCGTAGTTTTGTATAGAAATGTCCAGTCTTTTGTTATTGTACTTTCTATTTTGTATTTAAAAAAGTGTGTTATAAATCAAAAATGCAAAAAAGAAAAATTTATATTTCCATTAGAAGCTTTCTTTAGAATACTAATTCAAGAAATAAAAAAATTATTTGAGGTAGTTTTCCTTAGGAAGTTAATATCTACAACTTAAAATAAAAAATTGCTATTATATTTCCTTTTAGTACATTAAGACTAAAAATTCAAAAAGAATATAATTTTCTTTTAGTACCTCTTTAAAAGTTTTCTTTAAGATTTTAGTTCCAAAAATCCAAAAAGATTTTCTTTTGAGGTTCTTCTTTGGGAAATTAACAGAGAATGAAAAAAAATTCTTTTTATTTTTACTAGAACTTTAGGATATTGTACATAGAAGAAAAAAAAACGTACTTTATCTTTGATTTATTTTCAGTGTTTCTCCCTTAGGTAATCAAATTAAAATCCAAAAATATTTATTTTATCTTTTTCATTTCTTGGTTCGAAATCTTTCATTCAGGATATCAAACGAAAATTCAAAATATTTTTCTGTGATTCATCCTTTAGATTTCCTTTCTAAAAAAAAGAATCAAAAAATATTTTTCTCTTCTAAAGGTTTTTCCTTAACAATTTCTCATCAGATTATTCATTAAAGTAAAAAAAAAAAAGCAAAGAAAATGAGAACGTTAGTTCGTTTACTTTATTCCTGATCTTCCGAAACTACGCAAAGATCTGATTCATGCGGCATCATGATACGTAGACAACCTACATAGGGTTCGATCGAATAATTTTTTTAATTATTTTTTTAAAAGGAAAAGGAAAAAAGAAGGAAAAAAAAAGAGGTGAATTTATAGGATGTGAGAAATAATAGGAAAGAAAAGAGTGATAATTAGAAGAAAAAACAGAGGAAGGAAAATGAGCAAGCCAAGAAGTGTCAGAAAAGAAAAGAAAAGAGAAGACTGAAATGAACAAATTGGGATGATTCCAAGTGACCTTGTGACCCTCGAAGTCATTTTTGAACCGTTAATTGTTTCTAGGTGCATTGCACACAATGTGATATTTGCAGCTGTTAAATGCACTAACGCTAATAGGATGTCCCATTTTGTTCGTTTTTTAACTTCATTGAGTAGAATGGTGGTTGGTTTGTGGTTCTTAAACTGGTAACTCTTCCATACAACACAAGGTCAAAGAGCAAGATATCCATGGCTAGCAAAGACTTGGACACAAGAGTTATTGACCCGTCGAGGGAGTTTATGGAGTTGGAGTCTAAATTTAAAGGGGAGGTCCAAATGTTGAAACAACAGATGGCAGAAATGTATCAGTCTTGGATCAAGGGTCATCCTCTACCTTCATTCCCTGCTGACAACACTAAAAATCCTGCAACTATTCCACCACTATCTCAAATCCAGATTCTCACTGCCGTTAATATTTCCTCACAACCTTTTCACACTCTACCCGCCAAAACCACCTCATATCTCGCTCCTTTGGTCACTCATGCTCTTGTAGCTCCTCTTCCAGCTACATTTCCTCGATCTTCTAACAAGACTGTGTTTAAAGTCCCCGATGCCTAACACTATGCTCCATAACCAACTTTCAAAGTCTCGGATCCATACTCTCATACTCCTCATTTTGAGGCTCCTGGTGAAACTGAAAAGCCTGCTAAGACAGTGGAGCAAGATGAGATATCCAGGAAGACGAAAATCATAGAGCAGTCTTTAAGAAACATGCAAGGGATAGGGAGCCAGATGAGCGTGGCTTACAAAGACTTGTTCTTGTTTCCTGACATCCAACTGCATGCTCGGTTTAAGATGCCAAAGTTTGATTTGTATGACGGACATGGAGATCCCGTGGCCCATTTGAGAGGCTACTGCAGTAAGATAAGGCGGGGTGGGAAAGACAAATTATTGATGGCGTATTTTAATCAGATTTTGAGTGGGACAGCTCTGGAGTGGTACACCCGCCAAGACGTTAGCAAGTGGTACACATAGGACGATATGGCTCAGGCTTTTGCCCGGCACTTTTAGTAAAACATAGAAATTATCCCGGATCACATGTACCTCACCAAGATGGAAAAGAAGCCTACTAAAAGCTTTAGGGAATATGGGCTCAGATGGAGAGAACAAGCTGCCAGAGTCAATCCTCTGATGGAAGAAAAAGAGATGGTCGAGTACTTTCTTCAAGCTCAAGAGCCAACTTACTTTGGGTATTTGATCTCGGCTGTGGGTAGGGCCTTTTAATAATGTGGTAAAAATGGGAGAAATGGTAGAAGATAGGTTGAAGTCGAGCAAGATCATGAGCTATTCTGCTTTAAAATCCACAACACAAGCAATTCAGAACGACACAGGAAGCTTGCTAGGTCAGAAGGAACATGATGATATTGCCATAGTTGTTTCAAAGTCACGACATGGTCCAAAGGGTCTGCCTCACCAATATACTCAGCCTCAATCCCAACCCCAAACCTATCCCCGAGATCCATATAAGCCACCTCAGTATTATCCTCCGAACAATATCCGATCATCTGTCCAACCACCGAGTCACTCCTTATGGCGAGCGCCAGTAACGCATAATGCATTCTTGCCTTCACAAAATTTTTAAGCACCCAATAACCCTAGAAAACAGGGGCAGGGAGGGAAACAAAGGTAAAAAGATAATTTCATACCCAACGGAGAATCCTATACAAACTTGTTTGAAAAGTTAAAACATTCTGGCCTCTGATTGAGCCGCTCCTCGACTATACTACGGACCCATATGCAAAAGGTTTGATCCTACTGTACGGTGCATGTACCACTCTAATGTCCAAGGTCATAGTATTGAAGATTATTGTGCTTAGAAAAGGGAAATAGAAAGAATGATTCAAGAAGGAATAATTGTGATCAAGGACAATGACAGGGAGTATGCAAATCCTCTTGGGAACTTGCCGACTAAAGTTAATGATATTGAAGTTGGTAATGGTCTTGGCAATATTGATGTGGAACTCAGTGGCTAAGATGCCGTGCTTGGTAATTGTAATGACGCTCCATTTCTTGGTTAGCCAGAGAGGAGTTTTGGTGGTTTATTTTGTTGTCGCTTCTGTTGTTCGGATTATTTTCAAGGTTGTAATCCGGATATTGTCTTGTGACTTAAACCTTTCTATCCTTTTATTTTTCCTAGTTTGTTTATTCGTAGTAGGTCATTTAGTGTTGTCTAGGTTTGTTCCGGGGATGTATCCCCAGTTTAGTTTGCTTGTTTTGTTGTTCAAACCCTTTCACCATCTTTCTAATGCAACTTTTTTGTTTTCTGTTATTTCTAGTCATTTTTGTTTAGTTCTCTTTTCCTTTTATAGTTCTTTCCCTGTTGACTCTAGTGATATGACATGCGCGCATAATTCTCAGCCTGGTCTTAAAAGTTAGTTTAGTCATGAAGCAATGAAACAATTTCGAAGATGATAGGGGCATTGAGGGAAATAAGTAAAGGCATTTTGAGATCACTTCAATCCCGACTTGTGTAGGGTAGATAGAGCATAAAGAAACACTATTGAAACGCATTCTGCCGTATCAGGTTGAAGCTAAAGGCATGTTTGCCCCAAATTGGCAGGGGCCATTCGTGGTAACGCGAGTGTTTTCCAATGGTGCTTTGTATTTAACAGATGTAGAAGGCAAATGTGTGTATATGGTTATCAATTCTGATGCAGTCAAAAGATATTATGTATGATTTCTTTGGTTTATTTAATTGTGTTATTTGTATTTAGCATGCTTTGAAGATAGGAATGGCGAAGGCATTTTATTATACTATATAAACACTTTATCCTTTGTTACCCCTTTGAGCCTTATTTATTTTCTTTCATATCCTTCTTTTGGAATCAGAAGCATAGTTTAGAAATACAGATACAGAATAAAAAAAAAGAGAAAAGAGGAAAAGCGAAGAAAAAGAGAAAGTAAAAATGGGAAAAAATAAAAAGCAAAAAAAGAAAAGAAAAGAAAAAAAGAGAAAAAAAAAGAGAAAGGTACAAAAAACAAAGCAATTACTAGGTCATGAATTACGTTCGACCTGATTCCTTTTAAGGATACGTAGGCCGCCTCATGGTTCAGTCCTATCAAAATAAAAATTCAGAAGTCACCAAGCAAAGAAACTGGGGCAGAAGTTGTTGTTGTTGTAAAAGATTTGATTCCAAAAGTGGTAATTTTAAGCCCTTTTAACCTATTTTTGAGCCTTTATCCTTTCTTTCTAGCCTCATCCAAAAGCCCACATTACGATCCAAAGAAAGACCTTCCGATCAATCTTTGAGCAGTGCCAAGTCAAGATAGTTAGAGGTATGATTCACATCAGGGGAAACACTCCATTATGCACAAGGAAAACAAAAATGAGAGCGTCTTATTGGTGAACACATTCACAGGTACAATAAGGCGACGGTAAGTTGAGAAAAAGAACAAAATAAGAGAGGGTTGATGGTGAAAACCCTTTGGGTACTACAAGTCGAATAAGGACCATGAATCAGATGGGATAATCGGAGCATTGGAGCCCGGTTTCACGACTCAGAGATACAATAAGAGTTGAATATTAGACTTGCTTGACAGATTAGGCCACTTAATCAAAGGGTGCATATCATGGTTATTCGAGTTGGTGTCCACACCTGATAAGTTTCTACTTTATATTTTTCTTGTTAGGTATCATCTTTTTCCATTGTCCCTTACTTTGTTCCTTTTGACTTGTGTACTTCCTCTTCATGAGTCTGTTTGCTCAAAACGAGTGAGAAATGAATTCAAAATTGGCTACTAGCTTTCTAATTGCACAAAACGGAACCTAGCACATCAAAGTGGCATAAGTCAGGAAAGAGCAGTATACGCACTGAATGGATAACAATCGGCATGCTTTGGTATTTATAAGAAATGCAAAAGTTCGATAAATGGCAATTCATGAGCACAATGCAACAGATAAAGAGTATTGGGTTTGAACGGATCAGAGGTGTTTTCCGTGGTAAGTGTGAGAGAAAGTGTTTAGTCAATGAAAAAATGTCAATCAAGTTGAAATCAAAGTTATAATGGCAAGTGAAGGAGCAATCGCCGCAAAGTCAAGGCCACAAACCAACCACCATGTTTAAACTTACAAGCTTTCTTTGTCTGAATAGGGATGGAAGCTATGTTCATATCAAAGCTTGGCAGCTTGAAATTTTCAGGTGTAATGCCCCAATTCTGCTTACATAAAGGCTATTGAGAGGATCACACATTATGCCTAGGAGAAACACTTCCTAGTCTAGTTTCCAAGTTATATTTTGTTGTAGGAGATGCACATCCTAAATTGAGATTTTACCCCTAGGAGACGCACTTCATAGTTTGGATCATTTGAGTTTTAGTCACTGAAGTTTTCACCCCTAAGAGACGCACTTCCTAGTCTTGGTCATTTAAATTCACCCTAGGAGACGCACTTCCTAAATTGAGATTTTACCACTAGGAGACGCGCTTCCTATTTGTTTCATTTAAGTTCATTCCTAGGAGATGCACTTTATAGTTTGATTCATTGATATTTCACCCCTAGGATACGCATTTCCTAGTCTGGCTCTTTTGGGTTATATTTTTGTTTTTGGAGACGCACATCCTAGTTTGGTTCATTTAAGTTCATTCATAGGAGATGCCCTTCCTAGCTTTGGTCATTTACATTCATTCATAGGAGACGCACTTCCTAGTTTGAGTCATTAAAGTTTCACCCATATGAGACACACTTCCTAAGTTGAGAGTTCATTCATAGGAGACGCACTTCCTAGTTTGAGTCATTTAAGTTTCACCCTTGGAATACACACTTCCTAAATTGAGATTTTACTACTAGGAGACGCACTTCCTATTCGGTTCATTTAAGCTCATTCCTAGGAGATGCACTTCCTAGTTTGAGTAATTGATGTTTCACCTCTAGGAGAAGCACTTCCTAGTCCAGGTTTTTCAGGTTATATTTTTGTTTTAGGAAATGCACTTCCTAAATTGAGTGTTCATTCATAGGAGACACGCTTCCTAGTTTGGTTCATTCAAGTTTTACCCCTAGGAGACGCACTGCCTAATTTGGTACATTAAGGTTTTATTTTTAGCAGACGCGTTTGCTAGTCAATGTTTTTCGTTTTACTCATAGGAGACACATATCCTAGTCCATTCTTTAGTTTACTCTCAACATTGCATCACTAGTATAAGTGGTTCACAATATTTCTAATAACTCACAAATCTTCCTAGTGTAAATTGGGGCAGAAAAATTTCTTTTGTTTTGTTTGTTTTTTTTAATCAGGTGCCCACCTGGAAAACAAAAGGAAAACAGCTCAAGTTTTAGGGGAAAACGGCTCAAGTTCAGCAATAAGGCACCCACCTGGAGAACAAGGGAAGACAGTTTAAGTTTCAAGGGAAAGCAGTTTCAAAGGAAAGCGGGTCAAGTTCAGTAATCAGGAGCTCACCTAGAGAACAAGGGAAGACAGTTCAAGTTTTAAGGGAAAGCAGTTTCAGGGAAAAGCAGTTCAAGTTTCAGTAATCAGGCACCCACCTGGAGAACAAGGGAACACAGTTCAAAAGAAAAGCAGTTTCAAGAAGAGGACAATTCAGATTCAAAAATCAAGCCCACCTGGAGAAACAATGGAAGACAGTTCCAAGGAAAAGCAGTCTCAAGAGAAAGCAGTTCAGGTTCAGCAATCAGGCTCCCACCTAGAGAAATAAAGGAAGATGGCAAAAGTTCTAAGGAAAGTGGGTCAAGCTCAGCAATCAGGAACCCACCTGGAGAACAAGGGAGAACAACTCAAGTTTCAAAGGAGAATGCTGCGAAGTTCAGCAATCAGGCGCCCACCTGGAGAGCAAGGAAAATGGTGCAAGTTTCTAAGGAAAACAGTTCCAAGTAGAAAGAGAAGATGGTTCGAGTGTCTGCAATCAAGAGCCCACCTGAAAAACAAGGAAAAACAATTCAAGTTTTAAAGTAAAGGAATACATATCAAATGTTGGTAATTAGGCACCCACACGGAAAACAAGGGAAAATAGCTCAAGTTTCAAAGAAAAGCAGCAATATTCAAAGGAAGTCGGTTCAAGTTCAGCAATTAGGACCCACCTGGAGAACAAGAAGAAACAGGCCAAGTTTCAAGGAAAAGCAGTTCAAGTTTTGGCAATCAGGCGCCCACCTGGAGAGCAAGGGAAAACAATTAAAATTTGCCAATCAGGCGCCCACCTAGAGAGCAAGGGAATACAGTTTAAGTTTTGTCAATCAGGCACCCACCTGGAGGATAAGGAAAGCAGTTCAAGTTTCAAAGGAAGACAACATAAGTTTCAAGGAAAAACAATTTAAGGTAACAAAGGGAATACAATTTAAGTTTTGGTAATCAGGCACCCACCCGGAGAACAAGGGAATACAGTTCAAATTTTTGCAATCAGGTGCCACGTGGAGAATAAGGGAACTCACTTCAGGATGCAATTCATGTCAGCAACGAAAGAAGCTCACAACAAGAATGCGAGTCAACAGTCCGAGATGATCAACAGAAGTTAGTCACAATCCAGAATAAAAAAAAAAGAAAGGCAAGAAGTGTATCCAAATGCAGAAGTTGATGAAAGATGTGGGATGCTTAATACATGACTGAAGTCACAAGCATGGTATGTCCATGTTGATCCATAAACTGAAGAAGAATGAACTAGAACCTACAACTAGCAAGCGTCAAGGTTCAAATCCAAAGTGTGCATGAAGAACCATTCAAGACTCAAGATTAAATTTCAGAAAACTTATAGATAGAAATCGTATAACTCATAGTTGACAGGCTTAGTTAGTATTTTTAATATTTGATTTTGATGTAATGATAGGACCGCGGACTGGAACCTCGACGGGATGGTACCTCAACCGCTCTCTACCTCAGTATACTCTATCACTGTTCCTACTACTGAACTATACTAACATGATTTCTTTAAAGCCAAGGATATGTAGGCAACCTCAGAAACAAGGTTCGGTTAAATCTTTCAAAAATGCTTCCCACGGAGTATCCGAACGGGGCAAAATCACTCGTATCCGCTCACTTTATCTTTGCCCAAAAACTATTCATGTTTCCAAGCAAAGAGGGGCAGTTGTGAGCACGTGATTTTTGCCCTATTTGAAATACTCCTACAAATTAAAGAAATAGATTTTTTTTTTCCAATTGTTTGCAAATTTTATAGGATTTTTGTTAATTGTTTGCATTTCTTTGCATGTTTACTTTTATTAAAATCATGGAAAAATACACAAAAAGAACTGAGACTTGGGGAAAAGCTGAAGAGCGCCGCAATTCTCACAAACAAGACCCCCCCTCAAGTTAAACTTCATCTTCTTCCATCAAAAGACCAAAGATCAGTGTCGCTGGAACCAAATGAAAACCCCACATTGAAGTCCATCGTCTTCTTCATTCCAACATCACCAATCTCCCTTAACTTTGCGCCGAAAATTCCTCAATCTCGCTGGAAACACACACGCACACCCAGCAGAGAGAACGTACATAAAATCAGGATGGAGGGAAAAGATTTTTGGAGAAAATTTTGGGAGAAAAGCTAGGGTTCTTGGACTTCTCATTTTCCTTCTTATAATTTTTTTTTTTTTAGATTTGTGATGTAACAAAACTATATAGATTTTCAGTGTTCTTTTTCTCTTTAGTTCAATGGCTGCCTAAAATTCAAAAATACATATTCCATATTCTTCTTTTCATTTTCAATTTTGGTTGCAAAATGGAATTGACATTTGGGTTTGAGTTCGTGTTCGATTCGAGATTTGCGATGCCAGACTGAGCTTCAAGTTGCCTTATCGCGGTTCAAATTTGTTTCACCATTGTTTCTTTTTCATTTTGGTTTTGAAGCTGAACGCTATACTTATTATTTCGTCCAGTGAAAGTGCAACATGTTCAATCTTTTTTCCTCGATTTTAATGTAGTTTACTTTATTTGTAATCTATTATTGATTAATTCATATGATTATAGCTACTTGGTTTCTTCAGGAATTTGTCTATCATTTGGGTTGAGTTTAATATACATCAGAATTTGAATTTTAGGACTTCCGTGTTAAACTTGAGCTTTAGTAGATGTGGTTTCACAATTATTGAATTGGGGCGAGTTTGGATGAATCAGTTTTTTTTTACTACGCATGTTTGTTTTCCTTTCGTATGTGGGTGTTTATTTGTTGACTTGGGACGTTTAGATACTAGTATTACATTTATAAGTTATTTTAGGCTCAAAATCGTTAGACGAATAATTTGATTTCTAAGCTAATTAAGCAGTAAGCTTTCTCTTATGCTAATCCAATAGAATAGCTAATCATATTCTAGTCAACTTCCTCACTTAATGAAAGGAAAAATCGTATAGGAGTCTATGAGATGAGCTTTCTCGTATATGAGCTTATGTCAAGCTGATTTGCTTCATTTTTTTTATTTTTCATAATAAATTCCATATTTGCAAACCCATGACATCACAATAACCTCAAACGTTGGAGTCGAACAACATATGAACATAGTAGCTTGCTTTAGGCGCGTCATAATAAAATATCATAACTACGGGTACGATTCCAGTGACGTAGTTGTGACGCCTAATTTCAAATTTGTTTTAATATGAATATCGATAGCCCATTTAGTTAAATAGTTTTGAGGCGTACCATTTATACATCTGAATTATAAAACCCATGGCCCTCCTATTTTAACTTAGATACTAAAAATGAATCTTGTAGTTTTCTTTAGGAACGTAATTAACTTATTACAACTACGGGTACGGTTTTTATGACGTGGTTGCGATACTTACTTTTTAAAAAAAAATTAGATATAAGTAGGAGTATTTTCTGTTTGCCTTAGCTAAATACTACTCATTTATTTTAAATAATTTGAGGTGCGCCATACATAAATAAAATCCTATAACATATGGCCCTCACATAAATACAAAATTAGTATTGAAAATGCCTTGAACTTTCGTAGTTTGTTTTAGGCACGTTAATTAAATAATTTTCATGGCAACGGGTATGGTTCCCGTGATATAGTTTTGACACTTAATTTTTAAAAAAATTTGAGAGTATATTTATGTGACCCGACCACAATTTAATCTTTTTAATTAAAATAAACATATTGTGGATTGTAGGTACGATTTCCGTGATATGATTTGCAATGTATAATCAATAATTAGTTGTATAATAATCGGATTACTAATAGCGGTTTAAAAGGAATAAAAATGCATATACGTTTCAAAGATGTTTTAGAATCAAATAAATAGGCCAATAATAACAGTTGAGCGACCGTGCTAAAACCACAGAACCCGGGAATACCTAACACCTTCTCCCGGGTTAACATAATTCCTTACTCCAATTTCTGTATTCGCGGACTGTTAAACAAAGTAAATCTTTCCTTGATTTGGGATTTAAAACCGGTCAGTTAGGACACCCTAAGCTATCCCTAGTGGCGACTCTGATTTTAATATTAATAATTCCATTTCGATTGCCACTTAAATTGGTAAAAACTCACTTATACCCTTTCAGGGGTCGGAAAAAGAAGGTGTGACAACACCCAATACCAACTCTCGAAGCATCACAATACACGATATATAAACCTGAAGCTAATGGCCAAACTAACATTGGAGTTGTGGTCAAGGCAGTCTTGAGCTTCTGAAAGCTCTCCTCACACTCATCCTACCACATGAAAGGAGCACCCTTTTAAGTCAACTTGGTCAAGGGCGATGCGATAGATGAAAATCCATGAACAAACCGATGGTAATAACCTGCCAAACCAAGAAAGGTTCAAATCTCTGTGCCTGAGGATGATATGGGCAAACTTTGAACTGCCTCTATCTTCTTCGGATCAACCTAAATACCCTCGCTGGACAACACATTCCCCAAGAAAGCCACTGAACTAAGCCAAAACTCACACTTGGAGAACTTTGCATAAAGCTTCTCCTCCCTCAGTCTCTGTAACATAATTCTCAAATGCTCCACGTGTTCCTCCTGAATATGCAAGTACACCAGAATATCAACAATGAAAACTATGACAAATAAGTCAAGAAAAGGCCGAAACACGTTGTTCATCAAATGCATGAACGCTGCTGGGGCATTGGTCATCCCAAAAGACATCACCAAGAACTCATAATGACCATATCTGGTCTTGAAAGTTGTCTTTAGAATATCTGAGTCTCTGATCTTCAACTGGTAATAACTTGAGCGGAGATCAATCTTGGAGAACATTCTCGATCCATGAAGCTGGTCAAATAAATCATCAATGCGAGACAAAGGATACTTTTTCTTAATTGTAACCTTGTTCAACTACCTTAAATCAATGCACATCCTCATCGTGCCATCCTTCTTCTTCATAAATAGAACAGGCGCACCCCAAGGCAATACACTAGGCCAAATAAACCCTTTATCAAGGAGTTCCTGAAGCTGCTCCTTTAACTCCTTCAAATCCGCTGGTTCCATACGATACGGTGGAATAGAAATGGGCTGGGTGCCCATCACCAAATCAATACCAAAATCAATATCCGTGTCTGGTTGCATGCCTGGCAGGTTTGCAGGAAAAATATCGGGAAAATCCCTCACAACTGAAACAGAACCAATACTAGGAGTCTCTGCACAGACATCTCTCACAAATGCTAAGCATGAAAGACAACTTTTCCCAACCATATGCTGGGCCTTCAAAAATGAAATCACGCTACCGAAAAGATAATCGGTCGAACCTTGCCACTCAATCCATGGCACACCCGGCATAGCCAAGGTCATTGTCTTGGCATGACAATCCAAAATAGCACGACATGGAGATAGCCAATCCATGCCCAATATCACATCAAACTCTACCATACATAACAACAAAAGATCCACTCTGGTCTCCAAACCCCCAATAGTCACCACACATGACCGATACACATGGTCTACAACAACAGTATCGCCCACCGAAGTAGATACACGAACAGACGAAACAGGAGACTCACGAGCAATATCCAAATAAAGAGCAAAGTATTAAAAATTAGTGGAACCGGGATCAAATAATACAGAGGCATCTGTGGCAGACTGAGACAATACCTGTGGTCACAGCATCTGAAGCAAAAGCATCGGGCCTAGCTGGGAGTGCATATAAATGGGACTGACCGCCACCTGATCGATCTCCCCCTCTAAGGTGACCCCTAGCTAACTGACCTCCACCCCTAACTGGCTGGGTGGGTGGGTGGTGGTAAAGTGACTAGCGTTGAAGCTGCTGGCTGACTCCTCTACTAATATGAACCCCCAAGATGATGAGGACACTGCCTCCATATGTTACACAACTCTCCACACCCATAATAACTCCCGGGTATTGGAGACAGGGACTGAAGGGAACCCATAACACCGGAATGACTAGCAGATGCACCTGGCATAGAAGAACCCTGAACTAATTGAGCGCAGGATGAACTCTAGGCTGGAAGGGCACTAAGTGATGACTAGCCCTGATGAGAACTGTGAGCACCATGACCAAATGATACACCACGATAGCCTGGGCGAGCTGACTGAGCATGTTTGAATGGACAGCCTCTGCCGTGCTGAAATTGACCTTCTGAAAGAGCACTACCATAACTACCAGATCCCCGAGCCCTCTTGGCCTCTCTTTCATCTCGCTCCTGGCGATGAACTGACTCAATCTCACGAGAAATGTCAACAACCTCCTCAAAATTAGCACCAGACACACTCTCTTTGATCATGAGAATCTGAAGCTGATATGTGAGGCCATCAACAAAACTCCTGATCGTCTCTCTATCTGTAGCAACCATCCAAATAGCATGTCGAGCTAATTCTGAGAACCTTGTCTCATACTGCGTTAGAGTCATATCTCCTTGACGCAACTGCTCGAACTTTCTGTGAGCTTTTCTCCACGAGACTGTGGCACATACTTCTTCAAAAAGAGAATGGAGAACTGATGTTAGGTAAGAGGTGCTGCACCAACAGGCATACGCCTATCATAAACCTCCCACCAAGTGAAGGCGGCTCCAGAAAACTAAAAAGTAGCAAATGTGACCTCGCTGATATCCAGAATACTCGATGTACGAAGAATCCTCTGACACTTGTCCAAGAAACCTTGGGCATCCTCTCCCTCTGCACCACTGAAAGTCGGAGGCTGAAGTCTACCAAAACTCTCCAATCGATGTTGCTCATCCTCTGGCATAGTAGGAGCTACATAGTCCTGAGCAGCTGTAATCGGCTGGGCCAGATGTGCCCCTGGTGTCTGAAGTCCCTGCACGACCTACTCAGGTGTGTGAGCGATGAGAGTCTGAGTGCCTCCCCCGGCCTGAGAAGTAACTGAGACCGCCTGAGTTAGGCCAGTGCATACTGATAGAATCTGGGCTAGGGAATCCTGAAGACCTGGAATCACAACGGACACAGCCGGTGCCTGAGCTGGTGCTGCTAGAGCATCCACAATTGAGACATGATCCTAAACTGGGGCGGCCGATGGATCTGTAGGTACTGCCCTAGCTGTTGTGTGGGCTACGCCCCTGGCCCTACACAGCCTCGACCATGTCCTCGGCCTCTAGTGGGCACATCTGATGGTACTAGTGGTCGTCCATCCTGTCCTGTAGCACGTGTCCTCGCCATCTATGAGAGAATAGAATAATAGAAGTTTAGTTCTCGGATTAATAGATTCGCACGACAAGAATTTCAAGAATATGAAGTTTTCTTAAAGGTTCTGCAGCCTCCCGAGGTTAAATACAGACGTCTCCGTACCGATGCGAGAGTCTACTAAACCTGCTCATGACTCATAAGACCTATGTAACCTAAGCTATAATACCAAATTGTCATGACCCTAAACCAGACCCGGTCGTGATGGCACCTATAGTGAAACAAGGCGAGTCGACACAAACTGCCAATCCATTTAAACAGTTATAATAATTCAATTTAAGTCATTAATAGGTGATAAATCCCAAAATAAAGTGAAATAGAACAAATGTGGAAATAAACACAGCCCAACATTGGGATGTCACCAGTCATGAGCATCTAAACATCTGTCTAAGAGTATAAAATAGACTACACAATCTATTGCAGAACTAGTACAAAGGAGAGTAAGATAAGAGGGAGAAGCACTAGGCTGCGAACGCCGAGCAGCTAGCTAGTGGACTCTGAACAGCCTGCTGGAAGCAATCAGCCCTTGCATGCAGGACCCGAGGCTCCTGAATCTACACATAGGGTGCAGATAGTAATGTGAGTACGCCAACTCAGTGAGTAATAAAATTAAAGGCAGCTGAGCGATAAGAAAACACGTAAAACATAGCAGAATGCTACAAAGAGGCAGTATAAAACCAGAACAAATGCAATAAAATGGTAAAAGCTCGTAGAAACACCTTAGTTTAGTAAAAATCTCTTAAAACACCTTTTAGCAGTTCAAATGAATGAATGAAAGCATGGAGAAGAGATAGAAAACATAAATCAGCCCCTTGGGCAGAATACAAACGGAACAAGCCCCTAGAGCAATAACATGGAACAACATCAGCCCCTCGGGCTATATCACATCTCATATTGGGTACCCGTGCTCATTGGGAGTGTACAGACTCCGGGAGGCGCCCCTTATAGCCCAAGCGCAATATCAAGCCATCTCGTGGCATAATCAAACAGGCACTCGGCTTTATAATAAGCCAACTCGTGGCATAATAAATCAGGCTCTCGGCTTCATAATCATGAATTAGTATATCACTGTTGCGACGTGCAGCCCGATCCAAAAGTATCCTTACAATGTAGGCCCTCAGCCTTACTCAGTCAGAAATCTCTAAAAGTCACTCGGGCATAGTGAAATATGATGCTCAGGTCAAAACCAGTAGAATATAGCATGACTGAGTATAAATATAAAAATAAGATAGTGAGGATTAGTAGTAAAAATCCCATAAGGGTCCACAACAGTTAGCACGAAGCCCAAATACAACATTCAACTCAAACCATGATGATAGCAAATAGTTTTCAATCAAATACGCAGTTACACAGTCATACGGGACGGGCTAAGTCACGATCCCCACTAGTGCAGGAGCTCACGCTCATCATCTAGCATGTGCATCACCTCAAAATAGCACAACAATGTGGAATCCGGGGTTTCATACCCTCAGGATAACATTTACAATTATTACTCATATTTATCCGGTCCAAACTCAAGCCCGCGATGCCTTTTCCTTTTGAATCGGCCTCCGGATGTGCAAAATCTAACCAAAATCAGTACATAACCATTAAAATATGCTAAGGAAACAAATCCCACTCGAAAGTAATCAAATTACAATACAAATCCCGAAATTGGCCAAACCGACCCCTGGGCCCATGTCTCGGAATCCGATAAAAATTACCTCAATAAAATCCTTAGCACTCCCCGAGTTCATTCATATTGAAAGTACCAAAATCCAACCAAAAATTACCCCTCAAATCCTTAATTTTAGGTCTCCAATTACAAGCCCTAGTTTCTTCAATATTTAGGCTTAAATTCTACAAATTTCATGATTAATTTGGTAGAAATCACATTATGATTGAGTATTAAGTCCATAAATCTTATCTCCAAGTATTCCCCTTGATTCCCTCTTCAATCTTCTTCAAAAATCTCTAAAATTTCCCAACAATGGTAAACTAGGACTAAAAATTACGGATATGGCCTTTTAAAATATTCTGCCCAGCTATTCAAAACTTTCTTCGCGAACGCGGTCAACGCCTCGTGTTCGCGAAGCACAAACTTAAGTTGACCATTTTACCTTCATCGCGAATGCGACCCCATGCACGCGAACATGAAGCCTTAGCTTCACAACTCATTACGAACACGACTCCCCACCCGCAAACGCGAAGACCAAACCCTCCGAGACCCCATCAGCTCACTTCCTCTAAGCGCACCCGTCAAGAACCTCGGTAGCGCGAGGACCATAGACCTCGAACCTTCGCGATTGCGGGACCACCTTCGCAAATGCGATAGCCAACTTTAGAGCCTCACATCCTAACCCTCCGCGAACATGAGTCCACGCGAAGGCCAATGCCTGCAACGCTAACATCAGATTTTCTATAATTTCCTTTAATATGAGATGATCCGTTTGACCACCCGAAACTCACCCAAGGCCCTCGGAACCTCAACCAAACATGCCAACCTATCCCATAATATCATTCAAACTTGTTCCAACCTTCGGAACACACAAAACAATATTTAAAATACCAAATTTGCATTAGATTCAAGCATAAGAACTCTAAAAACTCCTAAATTCCGCTTTCGATCAAAAAGCCTATCAAACCTCGTTTGAATGACCTAAAATTTTGCAATCACATCACAAATGACACAACAGACCTACTCCAACTACCGAAATTCCATTCTGACCCCTATATCAAAATCTCACCTATCAACCGAAAAACACAAAAATTTTAATTTTGCCAATTCAAGCCTAAATCTATTTCGGATCTTCAAAACACATTTGGATCACGCTCCTAAGCTTCAAATTGCTTCCCGAAGCTATCCAAACCATCAGAACTCACATCCGAGCCCTTTTTCACATAAGTCAATATCCAGTTGGCTTTTTCCACTTAAGCTTACTTAAAAGAGAGTAAGTGTCGCAAACCTTACCGAACCCGAGCCAACCAACCCGATAACAAAAAATATAGTTGAACAAGGAAATAAGAAGTAGAAAAGGAGAAAACAAAGTGGTAACTCATAAAACGACCAGCCGGATCATTACAATTTATATTGTGATATTGTTGTACGGTGGGACCGGATTGCACGCCGCAACATGTAAAACAAAGGTGAATTGTTATGGTGAAATAAGGATGAATTATCATATTTATATTGTACAGTTAGATCGGGTTGCACCCCACAACATATTGTATTTATTATTAGAATATTTACTATGATTATATGGTGGGATCGGGTTACGTGCCGCAACATACATGCATTTATTATTATTTATATTTACATGGTAGAATAAGAGTGGAAAGTTTTGTACAGCGGGATAGGGTTGCGCGCCACACCAGTTTATGTATTTTATGTTCCTTGTCGTATTGTGTTGGATTCGATTCTTTTGTACGAGACTCTAAGGATTGATATATCTTATTTCTTTTACTGGTGTTCGAGGATTGAGTTATTAGTTTATTGTGTTGCTGTAATTCCTTGTTTTCCCTTCCTATTACTATTATTTTGGTGAATTGATTTTCAAGATAAATTTGCTACGCTGAGTTATCTCATATTCTGTTGGGTTGTGGTAACATAACGGTTTGAAATAAAATAATAACTATCATACTTACCTTATGTGACTTTTAAGTTAAAACTCATCTTTATTTGGTACTTTACTATTTCTAATAGTTGTCATATGTTACTTTAATTGAGTTCTTAACTTATTCTCCTTACCCTTCTGATATTTTTACTTTACTTAAAAAGGAATTGTTATGTTTTAATTAAATAAATCCTTTATTAAATTTAGTAGCTTATCTGTTGCTATATTTTATTTGACACCTAAATAATTTCTAAAATAAACAAATTTTTCTCATTGAATTCCTACTTGATTCAGAAACTGTAATTTTACTTTACGATGTATATAAATAAATCGTGAACGTCCTAATTGGGATTTGATATAGATATTATGTACCGAGTAGTGCGTGGATTCTATCGTACGAAGTGAGACGAAAAATGTAAGGACAAGGTGCCATATGTGTTAAAAGTTTGGAGGTTGTGATTTATGATATGAGACTACGAGAAGTGGGATTGTTGAAATTTGTTTATTAGAAATAATTTGATTGGTTGAGTTGACATTATTTTTCCTACTTTAACACATTTATACTTCATCTACACCCCAACTATGTTGTTGCTTATTTACTTGGTTATTTCTCATTGCTATTCATGTTCCCCTTATCGTTACTACTTTTTGTAATCTGATTTCGGTCTACTATTGTCATTACATTGTATTCCTTCCTTGTTAGCTTTATGTCATATCCTTTACATGTTTATATGTTCGGTATGTATCATGACCTGGCCTCGTCACTACTCTATTGAGGTTAGGCTTGATACTTACTAAGTACTACGGTGGTGTACTCATGCTACACTTATGCATATTTTTGTGCATAAGCAGGTACTTCGGATCGGGTTAGTTTTGAAACTTAAGGTTGGTGTGGCTGGAGACTTCAAGGTACACCTGCTGGGCATTCGCGGGCTCCGAAGTCACATTCTATTGCATTTATTTTTATTATTTTCTGTTATTCCGGAAAAATGATGCATTCATTATGTATAATTATACCTAGAAAGTATTATGACTTGTACTACCGGTTTTGGGATATTGTATCATGTTGAGACTATTGGTTTATTTAGAAATTTCTAGTTCATGTTTAATAGCTAGAACTTGTCATCATTTTGGTATATGTTAGGCTTACCTAGTTTTAGTGACTAGGTGTCATCACGACTCCTTCAGGAAAATTTTAGGTCGTGACAAGTTAATCGTCATATATTTTCCCATGCTTATACCATTAATAGTACAAATACTTATGTAATAACCAATTTGAAACACAAATGACCAATGATATCATTATTTTATTGATATTATTCAAAGTATATTGCCAGTAAATACCTCACATAAAAATTTAATCTAAAATATAACATACCACTTCTATGTATATAGAAAAAAAAAGTTACATATACGTTTATCTACAGACAATTTACACAAATATGCATGTTATACTAGTGCAAAATATAAGTGGTATATTAACAAAATTTATTTGAATATAAATAAGTATATAAATAAAATATGCATATATACATGATTTTAAATGTACATATACCACAAACATACATTATAATTTTTTCACGAAATATATATATATATATATATATATATATATATATATATATATATATATATCTTTTTACTAGGATTAAGTTGAATAAAAAGTTCCATGTATGAAAAGAAAAAAAATATGTTACGGAATAGATTGATGATATATATTTAAATATAAAGATGTGTATAAACAACATATGCATATATACATAATTTTTCCTAAGAAATACATGATTTATAATGTATATCTACTACAAATATACATCATATTTTTTTTCATGAAATATATGTATTTTATTTCATCAGAATGTGCATATGTATAATTTTGCTACATTGTGTTGTATAAAAAGGTCCATTATGGAAAGAAAAAAATATAAATATGTTATGGAATAGAACGGTTTCCTACGGAAAAATAGAAAAACATAAAACATGTTATGAATGACGAGAAAAAATAGGAAAATATATTAAATAGTAGGACTACCTTTTTAAGCAAGTTAATTCTTCCTGATTTGAATTACGTGAAATCTGCAACATATATAAATATTTTACTGCAATACTTGTAAATCATTAATCAATGCTAATCTTTTGTATTATATTTGTAATAGTCTGCTATTAATGAAAGTTGCCCCCGGGTGGCAAACGAGAAAGTCTGGTCGGGCCGGATATGGATGGATCGAAAACGGGTAATGTAAGACTTGTTTCATATATAATATGAATAGAAAATGGGTTAACGTGGGGTTAATATGAATATCCATATTATTCATGGCTTCTTGGATATGATCAGAGAATTCCTAATCTCCCGAACGTGAGAAACCCCAATTTGAGTCTTTGCAAATATAAAAATTAAATTCAATGATTATCCATTTAAAAAATGGATAATATACATCTCATCCATATTTGAACAATTTTTAGAAAGTTTATTATCCAACCTATTTTTTAATGGATAATATGAATTTTTTTTTTTTTCTAAATCCATTTTACCACCATTAGTTCTCTGCGTGAGAGAAGAAAGGGATATGGATTTGCGACTTGTAAAACTAAGCTCTTTGCTCATCGCAGTGATTTGAATTTCCTTACAATCATTTGGAATATCATTTTTCTAAAATTGAGTGCATACGGCATAGGAAAGACCATAAATTGTGGTCATGTAGAAGCATTTGGCTCGTATCCGTGGTTTTCTGATTCTTTGTGATTTAGAAAAGGTTGAAGTGGAATTGAACGGTTGAAAATGAACTCCAAGAGATAGGCCAAGTTTGATGAGAACTTTCAGTTGTAGGCTTTTAAGGATAATGTCCTTTCTAGAAACCAAACCACAGGGACATGAACTCATGGAAAAAATAAAAAGGCCAAATACATATGCAACGCTCTAAACTTATCTCATTATTCCAATTTAGACACCTGAACTCGGGCTAGTACCTATTTTAGTGCCATGGCAAAGCGTGTAAATTCTACTCCCGTGAGCGCGTTGAGTTCCTCAAAAATGGGTAATCCTTTTTTTTTCTCTCTTTCTATTTCTCTTTTTTTTTCTTGTTTTCTCTTCCTCTTTGTTTTTCTAGCTTGAAGCTGTCCATCTCCTTGTCGGAAAATTTTATGGCCAGTGGAAAGTTCCTTCATTCATGGTTGCTTGCTGTACTCACTTCTTGCTTTTCAAACAACAATACTCTAAACAAACTCTAGATCTTCTTTCATCTCCATGCACTTCCAACACCACCCTAATCACCATTAACATACTTTTCACCATAACTACTGTGAAGTTAATTACTATGTTCTTTTCTTTAGTCTCTGGTGAATGGTAGATACTGAAATGCTGGAACATTTACTTTTAGTAAACACTGTTTGAGCTATACAAGAGAGAGAGAAAATTTTCTTTTCCTCCAAAAGTCTAGAGACATAAATCACCATGGCTTGGAATTTTCATTTTCAAAAAAGAAAGCTATTAATACAAAATTACTAATTGCTTTTCGAAAAAAATATTTAATGCTAGTTTTAAAATTATGATTCAAACTAGCAACTCAACAGATCAGTCTAGTATCTATAGCGACCATCATGCGCCTCTCGAAATCTTGATTACAAGCGAATATTGGACCTCAAGTTAGTTTGGGCCAGCCTAGTAACAGAGAAAGGCCCAATCAGCCTAGTTGATAGTTCTCTTGTTTATAACCCGACCCAGCTGTAAATATATATTTTGTATATTTTTTTTTGATCAGGTAAATATATATTTTGTATATATAGTTAGGAACTTTACTTCACATGTGGGTATTCATTTTTTCGTTGCATCAATAAAATTAATCAGATAATTTTCGCTCTACTTTTCTTCATATTGCATCTGAGAGTTAGGGTTTTCTATTACAAATTTCCACAAATTGATCTTGTTTTCACATTTTTTAACATGGTATCAGAACCAAGAACTCGAAAGATTACAATACTACGGTTCGTCCGATACTACCCTTGAAGTCAAATTCTCCAAGTTCTGTTTTTGCGGTGAAGGGTTCATCGGAGCTCCTTTTTTGCTTTTTAACGGTGAATTTAGCTTGGATCTCTTCCTTTTCTGTGCTATTGAGGAATTTGGTATAGTTACTTCCTCTCTACTTGATTGATTGTGATTAATTGTTACTAGCTTTTAAAATTTTCTAAAACCCTAATTTTTCAACAATTACGATAAGTACTACTAGCGTTATTTCGAATATAAGTGCATCATCTGAGCCCACTTCTTCTACTGTGGAACCTTCGCACCCACTATATCTGTATCCATCCGATTCTCCTGGAACTATTATTGTTGCTAGTACATTCAATGGGTTGGGTTATGGGAGTTGGCATAGAGGAATGCTGATAGGCCTCTTGTGTAAGAACAAGCTAGGATTGATTAATGGAATGATTCCTAAACCTAGTGCAGATTGTCCTTTGTATGAGCCTTGTTGTAGATGTAATGATATGGTCACTGCTTGGATTCTGAATAGTTTGGACATAGAAATTAGAGAGATTGTTATGTACACAGAAACAACAACAACAACAACCCAGTAAAATCCCACAAGTGGGGTCTGGGGAGGGTAGTGTGTACGCAGACCTTACCCCTACCCCGAAGGGGTAGAGAGGCTGTTTTCGAAAGACACTCAGCTCAAGATAATAAAAAGAAAAAAGAAGAGAGTATTAGATTCACCGCGGAAATCATATGAAAAAAGGAACATAGAAAGCAGGAAAGAAAAAAAGAAAAAAAGAATTAAATAATAATAATAATAATTCAAAGCAAAAACGATGGTTTGTAAATGGATCCTGCATCGAAAATAGAAAATAATAAAATACGACATTGCCCCTAGCTATCTTAGACAAAAACCTATCGAACTAGGCTCACAAAGGTACAATGTAACGCAAGAGTCAACTACCTCCTAGCCTACAACCGTAATATGCGACTTCCATAACTTCCTATCAAGTGCCATGTCCTCGGAAATCTGAAGCCTCACCATATCCTGCCTGATCACCTCTCCCCAATACTTCTTAGGCCGCCCTCTCCCTCTTCTTGTGCCTTCCACGACCAGTCTCTCACACCTCCTTACTGGAGCATCTGGCCTTCTCCTCTGTACATGGCCGAACCATCTAAGCCTCCCTTCTCGCATCTTGTCATCAATAGGGGCCACGTGCACCTTCTCCCGAATGTTATCATTCCTAATCTTATCCTTTCTAGTGTGCCCACACATCCACCTCAACATCCTCATTTCTGCTACTTTCATCTTTTGGATATGTGAGTTCTTAACAGGCCAACACTCAGCCCCATACATCATGGCCGGTCTATCCACCACTTTACAGAAATTACCTTTGAGTATCGTTGGCACTCTCTTATCACACAAGACTTCAGATGCTAACCTCCACTTCATCCATCCTACACCAATACGGTGTGTGACATCCTCGTCGATCTCTCATCCCCCGTGGATAACCGACCCAAGGTACTTGAAGCTGCCTCTATTTGGGATAGTCTGTGACTCAAGCCTCACTTGAAGATGCTATGTACACAGAATCAACTAAAATTTTATGGAAGGAAATGGAGCAGCGTTATAGAAAGATAAATGGGAGTAAAATGTTTAGATACACAAAGAAATATCTTCCATCTCTCAAGGATCTTCCAACATAGCATCTTATTTCAATAGGATTATGAAACTCTGGGATGAGCTAGCATTCTCGATATCCTATCTACCTTGTGTATGTGGGTGCAAAGAAGCCTTTCAGAAGATAGAAGAAGACCAAACAGTCCACCAATTTCTAACGTGTTTAAATGAGAACTACTCTATTGAGAAGAAAGATTTTGATGATGAAGCCTCTTCTAGATATAGATATTATATATGCAATTCTTATTGAATATGAGAGTCTGGCAGATGCTAAAACTTCAATTCCTCTTTCTTTTCAGAGTCTACATCTTTTAGTACCGCAGTTTAGAAAAAAATTACTACTGGAGTTCAAAAGTCATACACTTAGAGAATTAATTTTGATCCTTCTAAAAAATTTAATTCTAACATGATTTGCAAGTATTGCAAAAAAGCCTGGTCATTCCATTGAAAAGTGCTATAAACTATATGGCTATCCATCTGTTTCTGGAATCAGACTAAAGAGAAATATTGCATGTGCTCATGTTTGTGACTCTCAAGTGGCAGGGCATTCTTAGAATTCTGGAACAGATAGTTCTAAAGTTCTTCAGACTGATGTTGGAGGACATATGTTGACTAAGGAACAATATGACCAACTGATTTCTCTTATCCAACAATCTAAGATCTCCTCTGCTACTTAAGACTTTGCTACAGGGTGTGCTAATTTTGCAGGTATGATAAACTCTACTACTACTAGTTCTGATGGTATTCTTGCTTGCAATATCTCTAGTATAGAGAGTAGTGCTTGGATTATACACTCTAGTGCTACTAATTATATCACACCTTATAAATCACTTCTTAGAGATATCAAACATCTAACTTTTCCTTATCTTGTAACTATTCCCAATGGTCACATGGTTAAAGTAACCTGTAGTGTAACACTTTCTTTATCATCTGATATTTCTCTTCCTAATGTACATTTTGTTCCTTTTTTCATTATAATTTGATTTCATTATCTGAATTGCTATTATACCTAACTAGTCATGCACTATCACACCTACTTCTTATATCTTGTTGCAGGGCCCTTTTCTGAAGAAGCCATTGATTCTTGGTAGACTTTAGAAGGGGTTATACATTCAGATACTCTTTCTCCATTGATTCATGTGATTCTGCAATGGTAAATACCATAACTACCATTCTTGATGATTCTAATTAGAGCAGTTTTGATTTCAATTTTGAGTCTGTTTCATTACTTGATAATATTGTTCATTTTAGAAAATATCTCTTTTGTCCCGTGGCTAGGCAATAAGGACTACCATTTCATAAAAGCACCATTCATTCTTCTACTCCATTTAAGCTAGTTCATGTTGATCTGTGGGGACCCTATCACACTCAAACCAATAATGGATATAAATATTTCATTGCATTGGTGGATGATTTTACCAAGGCAACATGGACTCATTTGTTGTAATCTAAAGCAAATGCTCTTACTATAGTTAAATCTTTTGTCCTTATGATTCAAACCCAATTTGATTGTCATGTTAAAGTCATTAGGTCTGATAATGCTTTTGAATTAGGTTCTAGTTCTGAGGGAATTTCTATCTTTTCTGCTCAAGGGATCCTCCACTAAACTTCCAATCCACACACCTCAGCAAAATAGTGTTGTAGAAAAAAACATAAGAATTTATTAGAAACTACAACGGCTCTTCTTTTCCAATCTAAGTTGCTTGTCAAGTATTAAGGTGAATGTCTTTTAACTGCTACATATCTAATAAACAGAATTCCTTCCCCATTTCTACAAAATAAGTCACCTTTTCAGCTATGGTATGGTACTTCTCCTTCTTTCACTCATCTCAGAACATTTGGATGCTTAGCTTTTGCTACTCTGCCAAAACCTTATAGAGACAAATTTAAATCCAGAACTGTCTCTTCTGTTTTTCTTGGTTATAGTCCCGGAAAGAAAGCTTAAAAACTACTTAATCTTTCTTCCTTAGTCATCTTTCATTCTAGACATGTGGTTTTTCATGAGCATATCTTTCCATTCTCTATTTCATCATCATCATCTTCTTCTTATCATTTATTTCCCCTTCTTTCTCTATTTTCCCAGTTTCTCCTACTCCTGTAGTTCCTCCTGATCCTACTCCTTCCTCTACATGTGTTTCTCTTACTCCCTCTTCAGCATCTTTTTCTTCTTTATCTTCTTCTGATTCTACTCCTCCTCTAAGGAGGTCACAAAGACCACATCAAACTCCTGCTTATTTAAAGGATTATGTATGCATCGGTGTTTCTATGTTTGAAACTTTTTTTTATCTGATGAGGTTTGTTTGATAAAACCTAAGTTCTATCATCAAGTTGTGGGCCATCCTGCTTGGCAGGATGCCATGTTGAAATATTTTCAAGCCCTAGAAGCCAATAACACTTGGGAGATAGTGCCCCTTCCTCCTGGAAGAAAGTCATCCCTTGTAAGTGGGTATATAAGATTAAACAGAAGCCTGATGGGTCAGTTGAGAGGTACAAGGCTCGATTAGTCATTAGAGGGGACAATCAATAGGAGGGTATTGACTTTATTGAAACTTTATTTCATGTGGTCAAATTTACAACAATAGATGTCTTTATTTGTAGCTATTAAAAGAAATTGGACTGTTTTTCAGTTAGATATAAATAATGCCTTTTTACTTGGGGACTTAGATGAAGAGGTGTTCATGAAGATTCCTCAAGGTCTTTCTATCCATCTATTTCCTCTTCCTCCACTACTCTAGCTTGCAAGTTGAACAAGTCCCTTTATGGACTCAGGCAAGCATCACGACAAGGGTATGCTAAATTATCTTCAGCATTGCAATCTAGAGGTTTTCATGCTTGCCTGAATCATTACTCTTTATTTACTAAGTTGGTTGATGGTTCTTTAACTGTTGTTGCTGTGTATGTTGATGATATTCTTGTTGTTGGAGATAATCTGTCTGAGATCACCACCTTGAAGAAATTTCTCGATGCTGAATTCAAGATCAAAGATCTTGGTGAGCTTCATTATTTTCTTGGACTAGAGATTACTAGGCAGCCTACTAGTTTCCTAGTTTGTCAACACAAGCTTATCATGGATCTCCTATCTGAGTTTCATTGTTCTAATGTCTCTTCAGTGGTGGCTCCTCTTGACCCTCATGTTCAATTGTCTGCTAAGCTTGGTAATCTTCTGCCTAATCTATCTCTTTATAGGAGGCTTGTGGGTAAGCTCAATTATCTTCATCACACTAGACCTGATTTGTCTTTTACACTCTAGCTTTAAGCCAATTCATGTCAGCCACTAGAATTTGCCATTTGAATGCTGCTTTACATGTATTGAGATATTTATCTGTACCTAGCACTTTGGGGTTATCATTTTCTGCTAGTTCTTCATTTTCTCTCCAAGGTTATTGTGACTCTGATTGGGCAAGTTATGGTGATTCGAGGAGGCAAGTTAGTGCTTTTATTCTGTTTCTTGGTACTTGTCCTATCTCTTGGAAGTATAAGAAATAGCCTACTATTACTTTGTCTTTTGCTAAGGCCGAGTATAGGGACTTAAGGTTGCTTGTGGCTGGGATTACTTGGATTCTTCGGCTCTATTCGCTGAAGTTTAGTTTCTTCTCTCACCCATGTGGACATGTATTATGACAATCAGGAACCTGTGCATATTTCCGAAAATTCAGTATTTCATGAGCGTACTAAGCATATCGAGGTGGACTGTCATTTTGTGCATAGTGCTTTGACTTCTGGCCTTATTAAGCTCCATTCCATCTCTACCTCCTCTCAGTTAGCTGATATTTTTACCAAGTCTTTGCTAGGTGCTCAGCAACAACTCTCTATATCCAAGCTTGGAATGGCCTCCCCTTCCAGCTTGGAGGGGGAAGGGTTGGACCTCAAATTAGTTTGGGCCAGCCTAGTAATACATAAAAGCTCAATCAGCCTAGTTAATACTTCTCTTATTTATGACCCGACGCAGCTGTAAATATATATTTTGTATACATAGTTAGGAACTTTACTTCACACGTTTGTATTCATTTTTTCATTGCATCAATAAAATTTATTGGATAATTTTATCTCTATTGTTCTTCTGCATCTGAGAGTTAGGGTTTGCTTTTACAAATTTTTACAAATTGATCTCATTTCCAGATATTAACAGCAAACGGGATGGGACTGGAGTTTTTTTTCTAGAAATGTGACGAAAGCGTTGAAAAAGAACAGGATGGGAGAGAGATGAGAGGGTTCTCACATGTCATTTTTTTCAACGTGTATTTTTCTTCGTGGTGGCATGTTCTATTTCATATGCATTAAATGAACGCGTTTTGTTTTCTGTGTAAGTTGTAACATCATTAAAAATCCAAAAAATATTCCAGCATAATATGCTAGAGTTTGAATATTTTAAATATGATCTTCCACCATAATGTGCTGGAATTTTATAATATGTTGAAGTTTCAATACAATATATGGAAGTTTATATGTAGGAATTCCATAATCCAGCATATTATATTGGAACTTTTCGTGTGCTAGATTTCCAACATAATATTCTAAAACTTTATATGCAGGAGCTCCATAATCAAGCATATTATGCTAGAACTTTTCGTGTTTCAGCAAAACAATGATTATTTTTAATGACTTCACAAATGCTAGTTATTATTCAATTACCAGTCAAAAAAATGGCTAGCCCATACTATTTTCTCATCCAACATGAATACACAAAACTAAGTAGGTGTAATTTGCCAAGATAAACAGCCCATTAATTTGGCATGTACGCCAAGCACACCCAATTCCAACTAGATAGCTTCATCTACACCTTTTTTATGTAAAAACTTTAATTCACACCTTATTTGTACACTGTTATATACAACATACTTATATTTTTTGAAATATTAAACATATCCCAATTTTAATTTGAGTCATATCTTTCCACCTTCCACTTCAAAATTTTCTATCAAAGCAATCACAGCTTCTAATATTGTCATTTCTTCGTTGTTGTAACGATCCGGTCGGTCGTTTCATGAGTTACTACTATGTTTCTCCCATTTATTCTTCTTTATGTCTTGTTTAGCTGTATTATGTGGTATCGTGTTGGTTATTTAGGTTTGGAGAGGTTTTGTAGAGAAATGAGACACTTAGTCTATTAAGTTGGCCTTTTAGTTGGAAAAGTCAACCGAAAGTTGACTTGTGGGTAAACGACCTCGGAATTTAGTTTTTATTATTCGGATAGCTTTCGGAGGTTATTTGGAACTTAGTAGCATGATCGGACCGTTTTTTGGAGGTTCATATTAGATTTAGGCTTGAATTGGCGAAATTGGAATTTTGACGTTTTCCTATTGATAGAGGAGATTTCGACATAGGGTCGGAATGAAATTTTGGAAGTTGAAGTAGGTCCGTTGTGTCATTTTTGACGTGTGCAAAATTTCAGGTCATTCAGACGATGTTTGATAGACTTTTTGATCGACAGAGGAATTTTAGAATTTTTTGAATTTCTTAGGCTTGAATCCGTTGATGATTCGATGTTTTGATTGTTCCGAAGGTTGGAACAAGTTTGAATAATGGTTAAGGGATATGTTGGCATGTTTTTTTTTGAGGTCCCGAGGGCCTCGGGTGAGTTTCGGGTGGTTAAACGATCAAATCTTGTTGTCGGAAGTTGCAGATTTTCTACTGTTTGCACAGTTTTGGCCTTCGCGTTCGCGAGAGGGATCTCGCCTTTACGTTCGCGATGTTGGTCCTGCATTCATGAAGGGTGAGGTTCAGTGTGCTTCGTGAACTAGATGATGTTCCTGCGTTCGCGTAGAGTAAATAGGAACAGTTGCGGTTCTGGTCATTTGTGCTTCGCGTTCGCGATGGTCTAGAAAGCGGAGTTTCGCGTTCACGTAAGAAGATTTTATGTTCAATGAGTTTTTATGCTGCACGAACACGAGGCTTTAACCGCGTTCATGAAGAAGGAAAGGGTCACCTGGGCAGATTGTTTAAATAGCCATTGTTCGTGATTGGGTCTAACTTCCACCATTTTTGAGCGATTTTGGAGCTTTTTGAGAAGAATTAAAGAGCGAATCAATGGGAAACACTTGGAGGAAAGATTTATGGACTTAATACTCAATCCTATTGTGATTTCTACTAATTAAACATGAAATTTGTGGAATCTAAAGCCTAAAATTGAAGAGTTAGGGCTTGAAATTAGAGACTTTGATTTGAGGATTTGAAGGGTTGTTTATGGTCGGATTTTGATGTATTTGATATGTATGAACTCGTGAGAGTGTAAGGATACTAGTTGTTTTATTTTTATCGAAATCTGAGACGTGGTCTCGGGGGTCGGGTTTGGCCAATATCGGGATTTTTTATGTAAATTGATTATTTTCGAGTAGGTTTTGTTCCCTTAGCATATTTTGATGGTATAAATCTGTTTTTGTTAGATTTGGAGCATCTGAAGGCCGAGTCGAGGGGAAAGGGCATCGCGGGATAGACCTTGGACCAGATAGAGGCAAGTAATGATTGTAAATGTTGTCCTGAGGGTATGAAACCCCAGATTTCACATCATTTTGCTACTTTGAGGTAACACATACGCTAGATGACGAGCATGAGGTCGTGCATCGTTGGGGATTGTGACTTAGTCCGTCCCATATGACTGTTGTTTCACGTATTTGATTGAAAACTTTTTGATATCATTGTGTTTTGGAAAGCGTTATCATGTTTTGGGCTGAATGACATATTTGGGCCTCGTGCCAACTGTTTTGGAACCTTAGGGGATTTTACTACTATTCTTCACTATTTTGACTTCATATTTGTACTCAGTTATGCTGTATTCTACTGTTTTCATAAGTCATCCATATTTACTCCCTTTTGATATTTTGGGATGAGCATCATATTGTACTGTTGCCCGAGTGGCTTGAGTGGTTTCTGACTAAGTGAGGCCGAGGGCTTGTCTTGTAAGGATATTATGGGCTTGGGCTGTGCGCCGCAACAGTGTTGTACTGATTCATGATTATGAGGCCAAAGGCCTGATTTGATTATGCCACGAGATGACTTGTTATAGCGCTTGGGCCATAGAATCCCTTCCGGAGTCTACAGACCCCCAGTGAGCGCGGGTACCCAGTGTGAGATGTAATATTGCCCGAGGTGCTGATGTTGCTTCATGTTATTGCTCGAAGGGATGATAGGAGTGATTGTGAGGTAGCCCGATGGGCTGGTTCTATTGATATTTTTCCCGAGGGGCTATTTTACGTTTCTATCCTTTTTCTTACTATTTTCATCACTCGTTTGAAACTATTGTAAGATGTTTTAAAAGGGTTTTTTTGAACTGAGGTATTTTCACGTGTTTTCTTACTACTCAGCTTCCTTTACTTTTATTACTTACTGAGTTGGCATACTCACATTACTCCCTGTACCCTATATGCAGATCTAGGAGCCTCGGGTCACGCTAGCGAGTGTTGATTTGCATTCCAGCAGGCTTTCGGAGTTGACTAGGTAGTTGTTTGGTGTTCGCAGCCTAGTGCTTCTCCTTCCTATCTTTATTTCACTTTGTATTAGCTTTGTTTCAGACTATGTTGTCCTTTTTTTTAATTTCTAGACGAGTTGCAGTTGCTCATGACTGGTGACACCCCGATGTGGGGCTGTGTTTTGTTTTCGCACTGTTTTATTTTACCTTACATTTTGGGATTTTTTGCTTATTAATGACTTTAAATGACTTATTATAATTGTTTGGTTAGTTTGGGGTTTGTGTTGGATGTCCTAGTTTCATGATAGGTGCCATCACAACCGGGTTCGTTTTAGGGTCGTGACAAGTTGGTATCAGAGCCTAGGCTACATAGGTCCCATGAGTCATGAGCAAGTTTAGTACTGTCTCGCAAATCGGTACGGCGACATATCTATTTATCCTCGGGAGGCTGCAGAACCTTTAGGAAAACTTCATATTCTTGAATTCTTGTCGTGCGAATTTGTTGATTGGAGTACTAAACTTTTGTTATTCTATCTGTGAGGATACGTGCTACCGGTCAGGATGGATGACCACAGTACCACCAGCTGGGGCCACTAAAGGCTGATGACGCGGTTGAGACCGTGGTAGGGGCAGGGGTACAGCCTGTACATAAGCTAGGGCAGCATCTACAGATCCACCAACCGCCCTAGTTCATGATCAGGTCCCAGTAGTTGATGCTCCAGCAGCACCAGCTCAGGCACCGACTATGCCTATAGTGATTTCAGGCCTTTAAAAGGCCCTGACCCAGATTCTATCAGTGTGCACTAGCCTACTCAGGCAGTCTCAGTTACTACAGTCGCACCTACTTCTCAAGCCGGGGTAGGCACTCAGACTCTCGTCGCTAGAACACTGGAGTAGGTCATGCAGGGAATTCAGACACCGAGGGCACCTCTAGCCCAGCCGGTTGCAGCTGCTCAGGACTATGTAGCTCATGTTATGCAGAGGACGAGCAACGCAGATTAGGGATTTTTGGTAGATTTCAGACTCCGACTTTCAATTGTACAGAGGGCGAGTATGCCTAGGGTTTCTTGGACAAGTGTTAGAAGATTCGTCGTACAACAGGTATTTCAGAGACCAGCAGGGTAGCATTTACTATTTGTCAGTTTTCTAGAGGTGCCTTCACTTGGTGGGAGGCTTATGAGAGGCGTAGCCTGTTGGTGCAGTGCCCCTTATCTGGCAGCAGTTCTCTATTCTCTTTTTTGAGAAGCATGTGCTACAGTCTTGTAGGGAGGAGCTGAGCAGGCAGTTCGAGTAGTTGTGATAGGGTGATTTAACGATGATGCAGTATGAGATGAGGTTCTCGAAGTTAGCTCATCATTTTGTTTGGTTGGTCCCGATAGATAGAGAGAGGATCAGGAGATTCATTGAGGGCCTCACGTATCAGCTTCAGATTCTCATGACCAAGGAGAGGGTGTCAGGTGCTACTTTTGAGGAGGCTGTTGATATTGCTCGCGAGATTGAGTCAGTTCGTCACTAGGAGCAAGATGAAAGGGATGCCAAGAGGCCCTAGGGATCTGGTAGTTTCGGTAATGCCCCTTCGAGAGGTCAATTTCAACACGATAGAGGCTGCCCATTCAAGCATTGATCAGTCAACCTGCCCAGGTTATCGTGGGGCATCATTGGGCCATGGTTCTCACAATTCTCATCAGGGTCATTTATCACTCAATACTCTTTTAGTATAAAGTTCATATCGTGCTCCATCAGTTTAGAGCTCTTTTATGCCAGGTGCATCTACTAGTCATCTCGATATTGGGGGTTCCCTTTCAGTCCCCGTCTCCAGCACTAGGGAGTTGTTATGAGTGTGGGGGTCATATGTAGAGGCAGCATCCTCGTCGTCTTGGAGGTTCATCTCAGCAGAGGGGTCAGCTATTGACTTTGGCACTAGTTACTTCACCACCCACCCACCTAGCTAGGGATGGAGGTTAGTCAGCTAGGGGCTGCCCTAGAGTGAATGTCGATCAGGTGGTGGTCAATCCCTTTTTCGTTCACTCCCAGCTAGACCTGATGCTATTGCTTCAGATGCTATGATTACAGGTATTGTCTCAGTCTGCCACAGAAATGCCTCTGTGTTATTTTATCACGGTTTCACTTTTTCATATGTGTCATTATATTTTTCTCGATATTTGGATACGCACCGTAAGTCTCTTGTTTCATCTGTTCGTGTATCTACTCCGATAGGTGATACTATTATTGTAGACCGTGTGTACCAATCGTGTGTGGTGACTCTTGGGGGTTTGAAGACCCCAGTAGACCTGTTATTTCTTTGTATGGTGGAATTCAATGTGATATTGGGAATGGATTAGCTATCTCCGTATCGTCCTATTTTGGACTGTTATGCTAAGACAATGACGTTGGTTATGCCGAGTGTGCCACTACTTGAGTGGCAAGGTTTGGCTGATTTTGTCCCCGGTAGGGTGATTTCGTTCTTGAAGGCCCAGCGGATGGTTGGGAAATGTTGTATTTCATGCTTAGCCTTCGTGAGGGATGTCGGTACAGAGACTCCCAGTATTTATTATGTTCCGGTAGTGAGGGATTTTCCCGATGTGTTTCTGTCAGACCTACCGGGCATGCCACCAGACTGGGATATTGATTTTGGTATTGATCTGGTTTCAAGCACTCAGCCCATTTCTATTCCAACATACTGTATGGCACCAGCGGAGCTGAAGGAATTGAAGGAGCAGCTTCAGGAACTCCTTGATAAGGGGTTTATTCGGCCTAGTGTGTCGCCTTGGGGTGCGCCTGTTCTATTTGTGAAGAAAAAGAATGGCATGATGAGGATGTGCATTGATTACAAGTAGTTAAACAAAGTAATAATCAAGAACAAGTATCCTTTGCCTCGTATCGGTGATTTATTTGACCACCTTCAGGGAGAGAGAGTGTTCTTAAAGATTGATCTTCATTTAGGGTATCACCGGCTGAAGATCAGGGACTAGGATATTCTTAAGACAACTTTCAGGACCCGATGTGGTCATTATGATTTCCTGGTGATGTCTTTTGGGGTGACCAATGCCCTAGCAGCATTCATGCATTTGTTGAATAGCGTGCTTTAGCCTTATCTCGACTCATTTGTCATAGTTTTTATTGATCATATTTTGGTGTATTCACGTAGTCAGGAGGAGCACGCGGAGCATTTGAGATCTGTGTTGCAGAGATTGAGAGAGGAAAAGCTTTATGCAAAGTTCTCCAAATGTGAGTTTTGGCTCAGTTCAGTGGAATTCTTGGGGCACGTGGTATCCAGTAAGGGTATTTAGGTTGATCCAAAGAAGATATAAGTGGTTCAGAGTTGGCCCAGACCGTCCTCAACCACAGTGATTCGTAGCTTTCTTGGATTGGCAGGTTATTACCATCGGTTTGTTCAGGGATTTTTATCTATAGCATCACCCTTGACCAAGTTGACTCAAAAGAGTGCTCCATTCAGGCGGTCGAATATGTGTGAGGAGAGCTTTCAGAAGCTCAAGACTACCTTGAACACAACTTCAGTGTTAGTTTTGCCATCAGCTTCAGGTTATATACAGTGTATTGTTATGCTTCAAAAGTTAGTATTGGGTGTGTGTTGATGCATGAGGGTAGATTTATTGCTTATGCTTCTCGTCAGTTGAAGCCCCATGAGATGAACTACCCTGTTTATGATTTTGAGTTGGCTGCCATTAATCATGCGTTGAAGATTTGGAGGCATTATTTGTATGGTGTGTCTTGTAAGGTGTTTACTGATCATTGCAGCCTCCAGCACTTGTTCAAGTAGAAGGATCTCAATTTGAGGTAGCTGAAATAGTTGGAGCTACTAAAGGACTATGATATCACCCGGGGAAGGCAAATGTAGTGGCTGATGCGTTGAATAGGAAATCGGTGAGTATGGGGAGTTTGGCGTATATTCTTGCTGGGGAGAGACCTCTTGCAGCTGATGTTCAGGCCTTGGCCAATCAGTTCGTGAGGTTGGATATTTCAAAGCCCAGTCGGTATTGGCTTGTGTGATTTCTCGGTCTTCCTTATTTGATCGCATCAGAGAGCGTCAATATGATGATCCTCATTTGCTTGTCTTTAAGGACAGAGTTCAGCACGATGATGCCATAGATGTGACTGTTGGTGATGATGGGGTATTGAGGATGTTGGGCCAGATATGCGTGCCCAATGTAGATGGGGTTCGGGAGTTGATTTTGGAGGAGTCCCATAGCTTGTGGTATTCTATCCATTCGGGTGCCGCGAAGATGTATTAGGATATGAGACAATATTATTGGTGGAAGAGAATGAAGAAGGACATTGTGGGATTTGTAGCTCGAGGTCTCAATTGTCAGCAAGTGAAATATGAGCAACAGAGACTAGGTGGCTTGCTTCAGCAGATGGATATTCTAGAGTGGAAGTGGGAGTGGATCACCATGGACTTTGTAGTTAGGCTCCCACAGACTTTGAAGAAGTTCGATGCTATTTGGGTGATTGTAAATCTGCTGACCAATTCCGTGCACTTCATTCATGTGTGTAATACCTATTCTTCATAGCGGTTGATGGAGATCTATATCTGGGAGATTGTTCGTTTGCATGGTGTCCCAGTTTCCAACATTTTAGATAAAGGTACTCAGTTTACTTCGCGGTTTTGGAGAGCTGTGCAGAGGGAGTTGGGTACTTGGCTGAGTTGAGCACAGTTTTTCACCCTTAAATAGACACAGTCTGAGCGCACTATTCAGATATTGGAGGACATGTTGCGTGCTTGTGTCATTGATTTTGGAGGGTCATGGGATTGGTTTCTACCGCTCGCGGAATTTTCCTATAACAACAGTTACCAGTCGACTATTCAAATGGCTCCATATGAGGCTTTGTATGGGAGACAGTATAGATCTCCGATCGGTTGGTTTGAGTCGGGAGAAGCTAGGCTATTTGGTACAGACTTGGTGTAGGATGCTTTGGACAAGGTGAAGGTGATCCAGGATCGGCTTCGTACAGTACAGTCAAGACAGAAGATTTATGCTGACAGGAAGGTTCGTGATGTGTCCTCATGGTTAGCGAGAAGGTTCTATTGAAGGTTTCACCCATGAAGGGTGCTATGAGATTTGGGAAGAAGGGTAAATTGAGTCCTCGGTTTGGGCCTTTTGAGGTACTTTGGAGGATTAGGGAGGTGGCTTATGAGCTTGCCTTGCCACCCAGCTTATCGAGTGTACATCTGATATTTCATGTTTTTATGCTCTGAAAGTATATTGGCGATCTGTCTCATGTTTTGGATTTTAGCACAGTTCAGTTAGATGATGATTTGACTTATAATATGTAGCTAGTAGCTATTTTGGATCAGCGGGTTCGAAAGTTGAAGTCAAAGGATATATCTTTAGCGAAAGTACAGCGGCAAGGTCTCCCCATGGAGGAGGCCACCTGGGAGACCAAGCGGGGGATGCGGAGCAGGCATCCTCACCTATTTGAGACTTCAGGTATACTTCTTGACCCGTTCGAGGACGAATATTTATTTAAGAGGGGAAGGATGTAACGACCTAGTCGGTCATTTCATGAGTTACCACTCCGTTTCCCCTATTTATGTTCTTTATATCTTGTTCAACTTTATTATATGGCATCTTGTTGGTTAGTTTGGGTTCGGAGAGGTTTGTAGAGAAATGAAACACTTAGTCTCTTAAGTTGGCCTTTTAGTTGGAAAAGTCAACCGGGATTTGACTTGTGGGTAAACAACCTCGAAATTTGGTTTTTATGATTCGGATAGCATTGGGAGGTGATTTGGAATATAGGAGCGTGATCGAAATGCATTTTAGAGGTCCGGAGTCCATTTAGGATTGAATTGACGAAATTGAAATTTTGGCCTTCTTCGGTTGATAAAGAAGATTTTGACATAGGGGTCGGAATGAAATTCCCGAAGGTAGAGTAGGTCCGCTGTGTCCTTTGTGACGTATTTACAAAATTTTAGGTCATTCGGACGAGGTTTGATAGACTTTTTGATCGAAAGAGAATTTGGAACTTTTGGAATTTTTTAGGCTTGAATCCGGTGATGATTCAATATTTTGATATTGTTTTGAGTGTTGCGAAGATTGGAACAAGTTTGAATAATGTTACGGGATATGTTGGCATGTTTGGTTGAGGTCCCGAGGGCCTCCGGTGAGTTTCAGATGGTTAAACAGATCAAATCTTTTTATGGGAAGTTGCAGAGTTTTTGTTGTTGGTGTTGCAGAGTTTTGGCCTTCGCATTCGCGATCTTGGTCCCGCATTCGCGAAGGGTGAGGTTCAGTGTGCTTCGTGAACGTGATGAGGTTCCTGCGTTCGCGTAGAGTAAATTGGAGTAGCTGGGGTCCTGGTCATTTGTGCTTCACGTTCGCGTTGAGGTGGTCTCGTTCGCGGTGATATGGAAAGCGGAAGCTTCGCGTTCGCGACCGGGAGGTTGCGTTCGCGTAGGAGGAATTTATGATCAACGAGTTTTTGTGTTTCACGAATGCGAGGCTTTGACCGCATTCGTGAAAAAGGAAAGGATCACCTGGGCAGAATGTTTAAATAGCCATTGTTCGCGATTTTGGGTCTAACTTCCACCATTTTTGAGCGATTTTGGAGCTTTTTGAGAAGAATTGAAAAGGGAATCAATGGGAAACACTTGGAGGTAAGATTTATGGACTTAATGCTCCATCCTATTGTGATTTCTACTTAATTAAACATGAAATTTGTGAAATCTAAAGCCTAAAATTGGAGAGTTGTGGCTTGAAATTGGAGACTTTGATTTGAGGATTTGAGGGGCCGTTTTCGGTCGGATTTTGATGTATTTGATATGTATGAACTCGTGAGAGTTTAAGGATTCTAGTTTTGTGATTTTTATCAAAATCCGAGACATGGGCCCAGGTTCGGGTTTAGCCAATTCAGGGATTTCTATGTAAATTGGTTATTATCGAGTGGGCTTTGTTCCCTTAGCATGTGTTGATGATTTAAATTTATTTTTGGTTAGATTTGGAGCATTCGGAGGTTGAGTCGAAAAGCAAAGGCATCGCGGGCTAGAATTTGGATGGATAGAGGTAAGTAATGATTGTAAATGCTATCCTGAGGGTATGAAACCCCAGATTTCACATCATTGTGCACTTTGAGGTGACACACACGCTAGATGACGAACGTGGGGTCGTGCACCATTGGGGGATTGTGGCTTAGTCTGTCCCGTATGACTGTTAAATTGCGTATTTGATTGAAAATTATTTGATATCATTATGTTTTGGAAAGTATTATCATGTTTTGGGCTGAATGCCATATTTAGGCCTCGTGCCAACCCTTTTGGACCCTTGGGGAGTTTTTACTACTATTCCTCACTGTTTTGACTTTATATTTGTACTCAGTAATGTTGTATTCTACCATTTTCATAACTCAGCTATATTTACTCCCTTTTGATATTTCAATGATATTTTGGCTGAGCATCATGTTTTATTGTTGCCCGAGTGGCTTGAGAGATTTATGACTAAGTGAGGTCGAGTGCCTATCTTGTGAGGATATTATGGGATCGGGCTGTGTGCCGCAACAGTGTTGTACTAATTCATGATTATAAGGCCGAGGGCTTAATTTGATTATGCTACGAGATGGTTTGTTATAGCGCTTGGGCTGTAGGAGCCCCTCCAGAGTCTGCAACCCCTAGTGAGTGTGGGTACCCAGTGTGAGATGTAATATTGCCCGAGGGGCTGATGTTGTTTTATGTTATTGCCCGAGCAGATGATACGAGTGATTGTGAGGTAGCCTGAGGGGCTGGTTCTGTTGATATTTTCCCAAGGGGCTGTTTTACGTTTCTATCCTTTTTCTTACTGTTTTCGTCAGTCGTTTGAAACTATTGTAAGATGTTTTAAAAAGGTTTTTCTGAACTGAGGTGTTTTCACATGTTTTCTTACTGCTTAGCTGCCTTTACTTTTATTACTTATTGAGTTGGCGTACTCACATTACTCTCTGCACCTTGTGTGCAGATCCAGGAGTCTCGGGTCACACTAGCGAGTGTTGATTTGTCTTCCAGCAGGCTTTTGGAGTTGACTAGATAGCTGCTTGGCGTTCGCAGCCTATTAGTTCTCCTTCTTATCTTTATTTCTCTTTGTATAAGCTTTGTTTCAGACTATGGTGTCCTTTTTCATATTTCTAGACGAGTAGTAGTTACTCATGACTGGTGACACCCTGATATTGGGCTATTTTTTATTTCTCCGTTGTTCTATTCTACCTTACATTTTGGGATTTTTATCTTATTAATAACTTTAAATGATTTATTATAATTGTTTGGTTGGTTTGGGATTTGTGTCGGCTGTCCTAGTTTCACGATATGCGCCATCACGACTGGATTCGTTTTATGGTCGTGATAGTGTCGACGCCCCCTTTTTTCTAAGGAGAAATCGGGTTTTACGACATTATGGGTGGAATGACTCTTTTATCCCCTTTTGGGGGAATTCGGGCTATGGAGTTTTGAGAGTCGCCACCTAATGATTATAGTGCATTAGGACACTTTTAGAGAAAAGAAGAAGGATTTGAAAGAAAACCAGAGTTCGGGTAAGGGCTTGAGATTATCTCGAGGGGAAGGTGTTAGGCACCCCTCAAGATCCACTAGTGTGGTTCCCGGCCTTGCTTAATTGTGACTTTAAGAAGAGTAGGAGTAGACAAGCAAAGTTTGCACATAAGAAATATAAACAAGTTAATAATTTTGAAAGAAGAAAGGCACAAGTGAAAGAAGAGCTTAGTTTTGAAGAAAATATTAATTTAAATAACGGAAAAGCGAAGAAAAAGGGTCCTAGGTTTAACTATAATATGGATCATTCGGTGCAATACCCCGCACATATTCCTCAAAAGAGGGGTCGCCTATGATATTAGCGCACCGTCATCATCTCCATATTCTACCCTTCCCACCCCGTTAAGGTATTCAAGCGCGATTAGTCTCGTTTACTTATTGCATGCCAATACCCGTCCCGACCTATCAGTCCCGGGGTATTTGGACTTCTAATCCTAAAGGGGAGAAAGGGATGGAAGAATATATGGAGTTTAAAAGGATAAAATTACTAGGGCGTCACTCAAAACAAATAACAAATAAGTGGGGGTACAAAACAAACACTCAAAGGCTCATACAAACCTCGTAGATCACAACAGCAATTAGTTTAGCATGACTTGCACGTACTGATTTGGTCTT